>SEMN01000348.1:262500-540036 GCA_005408345.1 Macquaria australasica
AGTGTAATTGCTCTGCAGCACCCTGTCCGGTACTTGCCAACGATCCAGAGGATACTTTTCCCTGTCAGTCCTCCACCAGACCACATGTTCTTCTTTTGGACCTAGAGAGTGGAGCAAAATGAGGAAGGGGATTTATTTGATTTACGGTTTGGTAAGGGATGAGTCAGAGAAGGCTCTGCTGTGTTTTCCTGACTGGATCGCCATCAGGAGAAGATCAGCAAAGAGAAAAGAGTAATAAAAGCCAAATCAGTAGGACTATATTCACGTTGCCAACCTATGTTGCAAAAAGCCTCTTTCTCTGTCTTCTCTCTGCTCTGTACTTTGAGCCCGGGAAAGGGAAGTTGCTCTTCTTTTCCTCAAGATTTATCTAGGTAGTGATATGCCCTGAAGCGCCTTAAGTGCTCTGTTGGATGGTTGTGGTTGCTCAGGGAAAATCAAAAATAAATTATGCGTTTCCTGATCAGGTCAAGGTATAAAAAAAAAAATCCCCCAAATTCACATCCTATCATCAAACTTACCATATGTTCAGGGTATTGTACCTAAAGAAACAGTTCGATATTTTAATAAATACTTCATCTTCTTGCCAAGATTTAGATGAGAAGATCGATACCACTCTCATGTCCGTATGGTAAATAGGAAACTACGGCCAGCAGCCAATTAGCTTAGCTTAGCACAAAGACTGGAAGCAAGGGGAAACAGCTAGCCTGGCTCTGACCAAAGGTAACAGAATCCGCCTACCAGCACCTCTAGAGGTCACAAATGAATACATTATATCTTGTTTGTTTAATCTGTACCAAAAAAAAAGTGTAAAAATGTCATGTTGCGATTTCACTGTGGCTTATGTGCTGGACTGTTTCTTGGCCTGGCTCAGTAACGTAACGGGTGTTGTGTCGAAGTCTGTTTCCCTCCGGATATGTGTTTCTGCTTCCTTTAACCTGACCCCAACCTGATATGTCTGCTACACTTGAGTCTTAACCTCTACTGTGGATGGGGGCGCTACAGGAATACATCATTCTAACAGGAGGGAAACACTATTTCAAGGGGAAACAGACTTAGACACAAGACCGGCACTGTGTTATCGATCCTCTCATCTAACTCTCGGCATGAAAGTGAATAACCCCATTTCCAAAATGTCAAACTATTCCTGTAATTGCATTACATTGGGTACAACTGGATCTTCATTTCTTCAGACACTGTAGTCCAAGAAATAGGTAGGAATAACCCAAAAGTAAGCTAACTTCATTCCTATCGGTGCTTGGACTGATCTTAAAGTGCTCGTTGACGTAACTTAATGACATGTCTAGATGACATGAGAGGCATGGCTGAGGAGGCGTAGCAGTGACTTTTCTAGTTAAAGCATGGTGTTAAAATGTGGCAAGATGGCCATTTGACAGTCTACTGGGGAGGTGATGGCTTGGGTATGTGTGGTATGAAGGAGGAGAGGTGCCTCCAACGCAATTGGGAGCACGCTTGGAGGAAACAGCAATTAGATGCTGAGCAGCCAAGGTCATTACAATTAATGCGAATTGCCTGGCCCCTGCAAAATGAAACGGCCTTTGATTATCAGAATAATCAAAGTGGAGATAAGAGGCCAGACAGATAAAAATGCTACAATTCACCACTTGAAATAATAAAACTAAAATGTCTCAACCAAAATGTTGATTAGGATCATACGCCACATGTCACAAAGTGCAGCTACCAAATTCACCCATAAGAAGTGATGAAATCCACCCATCCCCGGGTTCTTTTAGGCCTTGGCTAACATGCTAACTTGAACCTCATGGGCTGCAGACTGTCTGCATTTACATTAGATTAAATAATTTGTCAAATTTTCACATTGTTTCGCCTTTTTACAGTGAAGGCCATCCAGGGCCACACACGTGTTGGTGAGGCTGAAGCACATGCTCAGAGTTAGATACATATCATATTGCAAAGATGAGTTGGGAGCACTTAACCCCCTGTTCGTTCATCTGTACAGTCAAGTTCTGACCAAAATTAGAGAACCGTTGCATCTGACGTGTATTAAATCGCACAACACTGACCCACGCAGCCACCGCTCAAGCTGCTTTCTGTCGAGGGAGACAACTGCAAGGCTGGAAGCAATACGAGAGACTTCCAGTCTTTTTAATGTTACTTGTCTCTGCATGTACTGTACTCATTGGTCTCGTCTCAGGTGAACACACCAGCATGACAACACCTTCATCTGCAGCAGCTCCTCCTTTGATGTTTGTGGAATGTGTGTAGGATCAGATCCTTTACTTGTGTAAAAGTGCCAATACAACAATCTAAAAATACTCAATTACAAGTAAAAGTCCTGCATTCAAAATCCTACTCAAATAAAAGTAAATACGTATTTAGCTCTGCAGAAAAATGGTCTCTGATTGACGTACTGTAAGTATCACGTATCACATAGATTGTTATTTGAATGTGTAAGTAGTATTTTACTGTTGTAGCTGGTCAAGGTGGAGCTAGTTTTAACTACTGTATATACAGTTATGTAGTTAAGTCCGATGGGTTCCCAACCTAGGGGTCGGACCCCCTCCAGAGGGTCACAAGATACATCTGAGGGGTCGTAAGATGATTAATGGGGCAGGAAAGAAGGAAAAACAAGTGAAACCATCTGAGTGGTTTAGAGGGGAAATCACTCTTTGGTGGAACTGCTAACAACTCATCTCAAACTTGGCTGCTGGCTGGAGCCTTATGTTTCACAGACAGATACAAGAGCGGTATAGATTTTCTCATCTAACTCTTAGGCGGAAAGCGAATACGTGTATTTCCCAAAATGTCAAACTTTTCCTATAAGTGCAAAAAGAAAAAAAACCCAGAATAATCAGAAATTATGCTTTGTGATGCAATTGAATCTACTGGATCTATAAGAGAGGATAACACACCATTATCTCTATATACAGTAAACACTATTTGTATTACTATGTATTTGTAAAGATCTCATCAGATGCAGCTTTAATAAATGAGTGAGAGCTTCGAGCTTGTGTCTTACTCAGACTGGCTATCAGCTGAGGCAATACATGTGAACCACTGACTTTTTATTTCAAGCTTCCATTTCTAGGGTTGCAAGGAACAATTATTAATCTGTCGATTTTGTTTCAGATTTATTGTTCAGTCTACAAAATGTCATAAAATAGTAAAAAAAAATGCCTTCAAATTCCTTGTCTTGTCCAACTAACCATCTAAAACATCTAAATTTCCAATTAACAATCCAATGCTCACATATGAAAAGCTGGAACCAGTGAATGTTTGGAAATGTTCCTTGATTCATGACTTAAATGTTTATCAAAACGGCTGTAAATGAATGAATTTCTGTCAATCAACTGATAGATTAATTGACTAATTGTTTCAGCCCTACAAGCCTCTCTAACAAGGCCAAGCCGGGCCAGAACAGGCCAGATGTGGCCCCTTCAGATAATTGGCCTCAGCTGATGGACAGAAGCAGCAGGCAGCCAAGCCACCCATTAGTGAACTCCCTGGATTCTGGCTCCTTAATCCGTTTTCAGCTTCACCTACTAATTCTGCACCACCAGCAGTCCAGCCTTCACACACACACACACACACACACACACACACACACACACACACACACACACACACACACACACAAAAGAACCATAGGGAGACAGACAGACAGACAGGGGAAGGAATGAGGAAAAAAGAAGAAGTGGGGAGGGCAGTTGAGGGGGGATAAGAGATTGCAGAGGTGGAGGCGGAGAGAGAAGAGTGGAAAGGAATAGAGCTGAGAATAGATGAGTGGGACGGGCCAGGTGGGGGGTGCCTTTTTCCCTTTTTTTTTTTTTTTTTTTGGGTAGACCTTGAGATGGAAAAATAATAATTCTCCCCAGCATAAATGTCTAGTGCCCCTGAGAGCGACAGAAGGGGAAAGAGAGAGATGGAGTGGGGGGTTTCATCAGTGAGTGAGAGAAGAAACCGCGAGCAGGAGAGAGGCTTTCTGGGCTTTTTCCAAGTAGCTGCTGTGCGTGATATTGGCCCATATTTCTCCTCTAGTGTGTGAATCGCAGTTTCACTCCCTGGCCATGTGGGGATGGGTTGGCGGGCCAGTAGTTGCAATATGATACTGCCAAATAAAGATAACATGGTCAGAGAAAGTCAATCTTGACATAAGTTTGTTTTTGTTGTCTCCAGGGGGAGTGCACAGGCCAGCGTTTAGCATGTGGGCTCGTCTGTTGCGGGATTCACTGCAGACACACCACTGATAGTAATCACAGTGTGCGCTTGATGCCAAAAAGCAACCAGGAGCTTAACATTTGCAGACATTTGTATGGCATTTGTTATTTGATCAAATGCACCCCGTTTGTACATTTCCCATGTGGTGCGGCAGTAACTACTGGACTGTTCTCATCTGTGTGAACAGAAACATATTGTTGTCTGTTTTGCTGATAAATGGCAGTTTCACGCTGTCTTCTTCCATTTACAAGACAAGTTGTCAGTGGTCCTTTTTTTTTTGTGAAAAGGAAAACACATTTTTCTCTGGGATATGAGGGATCACTGTAATGGTGGTTGTGCTGATTCCAGAGTGAAGTAAAGTATCAGCAACAGAGAAGCTCCCTAATACAGACATCCATTACAATCGTCAACTTTTCAGGAGCTACAAAAAACAGTTTTAGCTTGTGACAATGCATTTTTAAGAAAGTCCAATGGGATTTGAAACGGTTTATGTAACATAAGAAGTAGGATAATTTCCTCAGCCCATAAAGGGACATTATCTAAAAAATGTAAAATCACCATATTTGGAGATACATGATTTTTATTGTAAATCAACAATGTGCAATCTATTGGAACTATAAGCAATGTGAACTGATTTTGTTTTGTGGCTGTCTAGTAGTGTCAATTTGAGTCCATTTCTTGTTATTCTTTGTACCAATCTAAATATGTAAGTGTATATACACTATATACATTGTTGAGGTAAATGCTAACATCAGAATGCTAACATGCTCACAATGACAATGCTAACTAGCTGATATTACATTGGTATACTGTTTACCATGTTCACCATCTTAGTGTGAATATGCTAACATTTGCTAATTTACACTTAACACAAAGTGCAGCTGAGGCTGATGGGAATGTCATTAGTTTTGCAAATATTTCGTCAAAAAACCAAAGTATTAGACAAACTTAAAAATTTGAACTGATGATGGAGCTAAATGAAAAGACAAGGGAAGTTATTACTAATCATCCTGACGGTGACCTGACTATCTGAACCAAATGTCACAGGAATCCATCCAATAGTTGTCGAGATATTTCACGAAACAAAAATGAAAATGTCAACCTTGTGGTGGTGGTGCTGCTGGAGGAAGGAAATCAGGGGATCACCAGAGTCAGTAGGCGTCGCCCTCTGAGGACCATTAATGTCTGTACAAGATTTCATAGTAATCCATCCAAAAGTAATGAGATGATTCTGTCTGGACCGAAGTGGTGGAGCGACCAACCGACAGAAAGACATTGCCATCAAAATGCTTCAGGACACAATGAAATTATAGACAATAGTGTGCTTCCAACTTTGTGGCAACACTTCGGGGAAGACCCTTTCCTCTTTCAACATAACAATATCCCTACGCACAAAGCCAGGTCCATAAAGAAATGTTTTTCCTAGTTTGGTGTGGAAGAACTTGACTGGCCTGCACAGAGCCCTGACCTCCACCCTAGCCTCAACCGGGCTAATGCTCTTGTGGCTAAATGAGGGCAAATCCCTGCAGCCAGGTTCCAGAAGCTTGTTGAAAGCCTTCCCAGTCGAGTGGAGGCTTTTATAACACCATATTAATACCCATGGTTTTGAATGACATGTTCAGCAATCACATATGGATGTAATGTTCACGGTGTCCACATACTTTTGATCATATGCATCAGTATTTGATGTGCAGTACATTCCATAAGGCATTGCATTACTTTTTTAGTATCTCCACTTCCTGTCACGACCCAGTCTGCTTCAAGTAGTGATTTCCTACATCTCCCAGAATTCCTTATGTCAACAAGTGGGTGTTTTAAAGAGAGCAACAGTTTTTATCCCTGCCCATGAAAGTACAATAACTGTGCACACCCGTGCTTTTGAGCACTCAGATAATTGGCTTCCTTTAAAATAAATAAAGTATGTTGACCCAGATCCTTCATACAGTAGGCTTCATTCTTTACTCAGCCACCCACCGCTCTCTTTGGTGTGCTTTAAGCAAAGACACACACACAAAAAAACTTGGCTGTGAAGTCACTACAGTTCGACTCAGCATGGTCACTAATCCCAAAATGACTGTCATGTGTCAGCTTTGTCAGAATTACTGCGGTACTGAGACAGAGTCTTGGCGGTAATTACATCATTTTCTCAGGACACATATAATTATAGTAATTCATGCTATTGTACTTTGGCTTGCAACAGCATGCAATTATTGGCCAAATGCTCTTTTGACTGTGTGATCCAGTATTTTGTAATAAATCTTCAGCTCCATAAATCAAAGTGTATCTCTTTGCAGCACGGCATAAATGCTGGCTTGTAAGAGCAGTTAATATTAGAATCATCAGGTTGACTTTATGCTGATTAAATTAAAATATGTTCATAAAGATAACATATTTTACTTTGGGTGGGTGCATGCGGAACATGGATATACTGTATACTGTACAGGTCATCAGTTTTAGTTTATATTATTAATGTAGAAAATGCAATGAAATACTGGAGGAGGAAGGAAGTAAAATAAGCAGCCAGTGGGCTGTTTGAGACATTTGGCAGATGCTCGTATCCAGGAAGATTTTGAGCAGAGTGTTGGTGTCTCGTTCAAGGACTTTTTGTTGGAAACAGTGAGAGTTACACAGATCATTCCTGTGAGCTTCCTCATCCAGGATGCTGTTCCCCTTTTAAACACTTTTCAGTCATGCTGTAGGAATTAAGTCCACATACTAACTTTGTTTTTTTTGTGTGTTAAAATATGCCTTCTTTGACTGTGCTTTGGTTAGGGAATATCCAACTCACCATGACAAGTTCAGTACAAAATAAACATTGAAAAGCATCAAACCTGTTTCAATATTCTATATATATATATATATATATATATATATATATATATATATTATATTTTTTTTTTTTTTTTTTTTTGTCAACAAATTCCATGTAAAAACCAACAATGTGTTAGTACATCTCTCAACGCTTCCTGACCTCCCTACTCTGTCTGTGGCCCTCAGCCCAAAGCCCATTGGTTCCTACTGAAGATGTAAATCTTTAAAAAACGGGTCATAAATATATACTTTCATTTCTAAAAAAGGCTCAGTCATTTCTAAAACTGTACTGCACTGTAGATTTTAGTAAATGTTACTCAAACTGGAATAAATTGAGCATTTGTTGGGGACTATTTCAAGTTGTGGGCTGATACACATTTAGAGCTCTAGTGGGTATTTCTGGCTGCAGGACTGTAAATGTGGAAGTGACTCAAAATAAACTACAGTGCAAATGTTCATGGTAATGAAAGAACATGTCAATGGTCTATAGCACATATGAATAAGATATGTCAGGCTTAAAAACAATGTCTTAATTGAACTAAAACATTTTTCAGCAACTTCATAAAGCAGATCCCGATGGTTGCTGAATGTACCCATTTTAAATGCTTGTAAAGGCTGACACAAATTGCTCCAACATCTTTTTCTTCTTCAGATTTTATTGGCGATTGGCAAACCAGCTTATAGGTCCATTACCGCCACCCACAGTACAGGAGTCCGGTGCAATCCTCCAACACCTGACACAACCACGCCTTATATATACCCTCCATGTAACTAATAGGAGTGGACTAAACCAATAGTAGGGGAGTTCACCATAAACACACACATACACAGACAATTTGGCCACATATATATTTACAGTTTATACAGTTTTGTTCACAAATCTAGGAAAGGGCTTACAATGTCACACGTTTATGTAACCACCAACTTCAGAAAAACACCTTTCATCAAAATCAGACATATGCCCCCCCCCCCCCCCATTTCTTCAAACCAGGAAGTATAAATAGATATGAGATCCTTATCAGATCCTTTTGCCTGAGGACCACAATGAAGATTAGCCACAAAGGTAAGTGTCTTGATATTGCGATTATGTTAGCAGTGCTTAGCTTACTATCAACCGTAGGCCGCAAACATGCCTGGTTGTGGCACTGGCCCACCCAATGGTTTGTTTCATACTTTGTGTAGCACTGACTTCAATGGCTGCCAAGAACTGCAGACTCATGAATGTCGCACCAACACAAACATTAATATGCATATAGCATGAAATTTAACACCATGAAATGGAGGATCCCACAACCTAGAAATGTGTTTATAGCATAGCCTGTATATAAAGATGGACGACATGACAGCTCCCCAAAAGTGAAGCCAAAACATCTCGATCGCCCCCTGGTGGCCGGCTGCAGTATAGGTCATAAACCACGTCAAATACGTTTTTCCCAAAAATGGTTTCTGTCATTTTAGGTAGTTCTTATCACGCTGATTTGTGTTCAAGTGTCCATTTTTCTGATAAGTTTAATTTTTAATTAGTTATTTGATGCTATAAAAATGGGGTGTCATGTCATGATTGACAACTGTGAGTGTACTGTATTGGTTCAGGCGGGTGTATGACCGGGAACTCGACCCCGCGGCTCCACCGCGGATCACTACTGCGCAGACTCTGGCTCCAAATTATGTCAAAAGCGCAAGATGGCACCTCCCGTAAGCGGGGTATTTTGGTTTCATTTTTTACAATAGGAGGAAGTAGAGACACGTCGTCCATCTTTATATACAGTCTATAGTTTATAGCAACAGTTGCTAAAGTAGTTGGCATAGCACTGGACAATAGGCCAATACATATTTTTTCAAGTGTGCTATTGCAAGCAAAATGCTCACCTCCGCACAACTTGTTCTTACCATGTGATATCAAATGATGGTGATGCTGAAATATACAAGTTATGTATAATTATCTTAACACAACGCCATGAGGGTTTCTGTCAAATTTAAGGGTCATGAGGGTGAGACTGTTTTCCCCTAAAGGCTATACTCGACTTATCCCTAATGTAGTAAATTCCAAGATTTCTAAACGGAGCTTGGTGTGGTATTGTCTGCACACAAGATGGTGTACCTAGTTCACCTAGTTACAGAAATCAAAGACTTCACCTCTCAGAGTAAAATAATTCATCTGTGTTCACAGGATGGAATACAAAATTCAGAGCGAGCCTAAGGTTTGAGATTGACTGCGAGAATGTCCAGCAGACATGGATCATGCACATGTCACTCAGAGTGACATGAGACCCAGCCTTGTGAAATTTGTGAATGTGGAAATGGGAATTTCTGTTGCTGCAGCTGAACAGGTCAAATTAATCGTTAGTTTTACAGTAAGAAGTAAGCCTTTCAGGTGATGGCTTTTCTAGTATACCGTCAATATTATACATACTATATCGCCAAAACTGAACAAAGTGTGTGGACACCCAAACATTACAGACATATGTGATTCCAAACCCCTGGTCATTAATGTGCTGCTAGAATAGTCTCTAGTCCTCTGAGAAGACTTTCCACAAGATTTTGGAACCTGGCTGGACGTTCTTCCACACCAAACTGGGAAAATAATTTCTTTATAGACCTCGCTTTGTGCATGGGGGCATTGTCATGTTGAAACAGGAAAAGGTCTCCAGACTGTTGCTGTAGCATAAAGATTTCCACAATCGGAATAATCTGGCCTAGCCCAAAATATGAAAAATGGCCCCAGACAAAAGTAAACAATTGTATGGACAAACTTTTTGCCATATGGCGATGATTCCTGGAAGCTGTAAATGTTCAGCTGCAGTGGTCTTACTGTACCTCCCCACTATATTTATAATGCAAAATGTTATCTTTAATATATGCACGTTATAAGTGTCCCTATGATTTATATATAGGCATTTATATTAGGAAGAAATGTATTACATTTGAACATTTAAGCCAGAATTGGTCAGTCTCGTGTCAGTTGCCATAAGTTTATAACCCTTGACAGTTTGGCTGAACCGCGGGTTAGCTTGCACCACAATGGCACACAACACGAGACAGAAAGCCAAACAAGTGACTTAAATGGTGTGTGCTTTGGAGACGCCTCTGTTCAGTGAAAACTGAAAAGGGGAGATACGATAACCCCAAATGTGTTTGAAACAAGCAAGAGCAAAACATGCAACATCTTGAGTTACTGTTTGTGATGTTGTGAGTTTCATGGCAACAGTAATCCAAAGGCAATCAAATGTGAGCACCAATTCAGGATTCAGCCTGTTGGTTCACTTTCTTGTGAAGGTGTTTTGTTCTCAGCAAATTTGAGATTTGGAAAAACCTCCACGTAATTGTAAAAGAGATGGTTTTGTGCCCCAGGACTAAGTTGTGCAGCTGTAAAGGACCATACAGCAAGTTTAACAACATTTACTACAAATAATTTATATTTTACGTCGCTGTCAGCCATTTCTTTTCAAAGCAAACCCTCGTGTTTTGGACTGAATGCATTTTTCCTCCACTCCAAGCAGCCATTACTTTTGATTGATTTTAGTATGGTATCAAAATCAACCAGCAGAGACTTGAAAAACACTTATAGGAAATAGGTCTATAAATAAGTCATCTATCACAGCAAAATAACTGTGCTGATAATAACAGCAGACAAGATGTTCATTGTGATGGATTAGCCTTCTCACAACCTATAGTATGCTGCAGAAAATGGTCAGCAGTAATGTAAAGTACATACACCGGATTTATGTGGACTGCTGTCTTGTTTTTGGGGTGCAGCAGCTGTCTCACGCCCAGAGAGATAGATGTTACTCTCATTAAGAGAGATGAAGGCCAGTGCTGCCATGTCCTAATAGACCCCTGCTGCTATTGTTTGATTACAGGGTCAGTATTGTTATATTATAGAGTCTAGCTAGTGCTTCTGAATAAACTACAGGTTTGGATGTAAACAGGGACTTGGTGTGTTTATAGGATGCAGCAGCTGCAGTGCAGGTTTCAGGATCAGATGAGCTGCTGTAGGGACCTGGCGGCGGCGGAGGCAGCAGAAAACGAACAGAAGCTGAGCAGCATTGTATTCATAGCTGAGGGAAGGCCTCGGTTTAGCAGTACTTGCTTTGTTAATTGGGGTACACCAGATGGGCGGGGTTGTAGAGACTATTCAGATGTCAGTCACAGTTGTGTAGTAACATGCAAATAATAGCTTCAAATAATAGTTTCTGCCTGTTATTACGTCATGGTAACGCCTGCCAAACACTTGACAGGATGAAATATGTAATTGTGGTTAATTGCTGCGCCACCCTAATGAAGACATCTTTATAAAGGAAGGGAGGTGCTGCCTCCTTTATGCAACCATTAAGCATATCTGCAAATACTATTTGACTCTTGGTTTCTTCTTCTTTACTTGATTTCCTTCATAGCCCACTACAGTATAACCTCAGCCACATCTGCGTTAACCTCTTAGGGGGCCCCAGGGCAAGAAATATGCTGTTGGGCCCCTATTAACCCAAACATCTAACGCCCTCATGGCAATTTCAGAGTCTGTGTGTAATTGCTGTAGTTTCTGCAATTTGATTAATCAAAAACCACTTTATTCAGGAATCTGCACCATGTGAGGACAATGAAAATTAAAAAAAGTCTAGACACTAGATTTTGATAACAAGGCACAAGACAAAAGACAGGGCCACAACATAATAATGCAGGACCTGCCTTGGGTTGATATTCAGTGGTGCAGTGGTTCTTAAACAAATGTGCAGTTAATTCATTTACCTAAATCAATTGACACATGGTTGATTGCCTGCTTTGCCCAGCTGGTAATTCAGACTTAGCCTCAGTACACTGATGTGACAGGAGGAGCACAGTTTAATTCTAAAGGGGCCTCATGGAAAGCCACTATTGTTATTTACATATTCAAAATAATAATTTCTCAGAGTCCAAGGTGAAGAGAATGTTTGGCCTTTTGTTCTTGAATTACAACAATTATTTGATTATCAAAAAAGTTGTTGATTAATTTGTTATTATGAGTTATTCTCATCTTTTCACCTGAAGTCTTACACTCTGTATTAGTGTAGTGTGTGTGTGTGTGAGAGAGAGAGAGAGAGAGAGAGAGAGAGAGAGAGAGAGAGAGCTGAACTTATATTACCATCAGTTATCACTGTGTGTTCAATTAAGTCATATTTATGTGAGAGAAATAACCCTGACTTCACTCTTGAGCACACAAACACACACAGGCTCACCAACACAACACACGTGGTTACATGGCACACATATTCTATTCTATTCTATTCCTTCGCAGTGTGTCTAATAATTAAGGGGAAGTGGGGACTTCCCTACTAGAGAAACGCTAGTTCAAATATTTACCGGCTATAAAGCGACGTGTTGAACTTTGCCCTCCAGGTTCAGGCGCGTTCACGGTGCCGCGCGGTCTTATTTATAACTGGAAACGGGTATTATGGGTAACATTTACGACCGCATGCGCGCTTTGTTTTTGTTACCAATCACCATGAGCCTCGAGTGCGCTTTGTCCTCCTAGTCAAACATTTCCAAATCAAAGCGGATAGTTGCAATTACAGCCAGTGCGCATGCCCGCCCTGAGTAAACGTTCTGCCCCTCCGTGAACGCGGGCGCGCCCAAGGAAAGAATTTGAAGCCGCGCACGCTGCTGATGTTACTGTTGTGACTTGTTATGAATGGTGAACCTCAACGACAAAAGAGCTTCAGTAACCCTGTGACAGAGTCAGAGAAAGAAATAGAAACAGTATGATGATACAACATGATAGAGTTTTAACTGTTTTGGGAGATAAAATCACCAAAACGCACCTTAAGTGTCACAGACGCACTAAGGTAAAATTACTGGAATATTACAGAGCCACTATAGGAGATGATACATTTACTAACAAAGCACCCGAATGTCAAGAAACTAACTTTTGAGTGTCAGAAACACTATGTGAAATATCAAAGGGATATAATAGAGCTGCTATAGAAGATTCATTTTCAAAAAAAGCACCTTAAATTTAACATAAACTCACTTTTGAGTATCACAGACACACTACAAGTCAAGATAAAATATTATAAGAATATTATTGAGGGATTATAGGAGGATAATTATGAAAAAACAAACCATAAGGCCAAGAAAGCTCATTTAAGAGTGCCAGACACACACTAGTAAAATATTATAGGAATATTATAGAGCCACTATGGGAGATTAATTTTTCAAAAAGGAACCTCAAGGTCAACAAACTCGCTTTTAAGTGTCACAGACTCACTAAGTATTAAAGTAAAATGTTGTAGGAATATTATAGAGCCATTATAGGAGATAAATACACCAAATAAAAGCACCTGAACGCCAAGATAAACTCATTTTATGAGTGTCAGACACATTAAATGTTATGGTGAAATACTATCAGAATATTATAGTCGCTATAGGAAACATTTTCCAAAAAGGCACCTTAAGGTCAACATAAACTCGCTGCACTACTAATTAAGATAAAATATAATAAAGAAATATTATAAAGGAATTAGAACAATTACCAAAAAGGCCACCATAAGGTCAGGAAAACTGACTTTTAAGTGTCAAACATGCTTCAGATTCCTATAGTATTTCTATTATATACCTGTAATATTTTACCACAGTGTGTTAAAATATTATAGAAATACTATAGGAAGGTAATTACCAAAAAGCTGCCATAAGGTCAAGAGTCAGACATGCTTCAGGTTACAGTAAAGAAAAAATATTACAGGATTATTATTGGTACTTTAGTAGACATAGTACGAAAAGGCATCCGAAAGGTCAAAATAAACTCTTGAGGGTCAGACAACACTGTATGTTATGATAGAATATTATAGAGCCACTATAGAAGATAGTTATTCCAAACAGACACCTTAAGGTCAACATAAAATCCCTTTTGATAGTTAAGATAAAATATTATAGAGCTACTATTGGAGCCACCATAAAGTCAAGATGAACTCACTTTTGAGTGTCACAGATACACTTCAGGTCATGGTAAAATATTTTTTATAGGACTATTATAGGTACTATATGAGATCTAATACAAAATTAAACCATATACAGTCAAGATAAACTCACTTTTAACAAGCCTATAGAGCAATAATGGGTAGAATAGAGGAATATTGGTGTAGTAGGCCTAAATTAAAATTGAAGAACTATAAACTCTGGTAATACGACTAGGAGCAAGAAGGGAAGCACAACAGACTCTGTAGTTCCTATTAATATTAATAGGATGGGAGATTAAAAAAAGCACTACTATAGACACTCTTATTATATTAATGTTTTGACTTGTAACACTGGAGGTCTAAATAAATAATGAAATAATTCTTCAGGTATCATGAGCTGCTTTCATTAGAAGCCTATTTAACATTTGATGGTTTATTAAAGTGTTGCCCCTAATCCTAACATCCTCCCTCCACAGAGCACTATCAGTTAAAGCACACAGTCATTACTGCGAAACAAGTGCTGCGCTCTAATATCAGTCTGACCGTGAGTAATATAGATATGGGGATTTCTGGAGGTGTCGGCAAACAAGATATGGTATTGATTGAATTAATTTAGTTTGCACTTGCGGACAAACGTGCGCGGGATTGTCGTCGAAGAAGGAGAAAGTAAGATACAGTTTTCGAGGTGTTTGACGCATTTTCAGTCTGTTTCATAGGTTTGTATTTCTGCAGCTCAAGAGAAAAAGAAATGGTTTCAACTCACATATATGCTACCTTTTTTCCCATCCTGTGATTAGTGTAAAATATGCAGTTTGGATTATATAATCATCTGAGGCTGAGGCGCCACACGACCACGTACAGTGTGTTGGTCAAATGGGAGGCAGGTAGACCCATAGAAAGGCGAGCCCGCCTGCCAGACCTCAGCCTGAGTGACTCCAAATGTAATCTTGTGTGTTATTAAAGTGTGATGATAGCAAAGCTCACTTAAATATAATCACAAATCTATTTAGACATGTATATTATAAAAATAAAACGCCTCAGAGGCGCATATGGGACTATTTTTTTGCACTGAGCGGTGAAATATAGTGATTATCATACTCGCCAAATAACAATAGCCCATAATATTAAGCAAGGCTTTAGACAATGATCCTATTAATTCCTAGAAATTTAGATATTAAGGTTTTGGAAGTTTGCAAGGTGCGTATGACCTAAAAGAGAAAAATGTAATTTAAGGGGCAATAAAGCAATAATGCAGGAATAATCTTCAAAAAAGAAAATAAAGTAGTCATGGTTAAAGCCCAGATAACTACTGGCTAGTCCCATTAATCCTTAAAAATCTTCATATTGCTGAGGTAATCCTTTTAAAACTGAGTGGATCAATAGGCTGCGGATATTTAGCCAAGTTATTTATTTTTCTCTCCTTTGGGGACAAATTGGACCACTGCGGCTCGTCTCGTTAAACAGAGACTCCGTCTGAAACATACTTGAAATAAACCTCTCTTTTCCTGGAGTTTATTCAAACAAACATGTTACCATAAACACATGAGGACTTTGAATCACCCTTTTTTTGTATACAGTTTAGGCTAATGAACTTACTTCTGCAAAGTCTTACATTATCGTACAAAACACGTTGCACTCAAGTTAAACATGCGGGGTTTTCTATTTCAGCAAACAAAATGAAACATTTCAAAGTAAAGTCACTGAACGGGAGGCGTCATGGAGGCAAACGGGCCGGTGGCACCCTGCATAGACGGTAAATAGAAAGCACACAGAAGCAGTATAAAATATGTACAGTATAGGCTAGATTTTTTTCTTATTGAGTCTGGATTCATGATATGCTCGACACTTTATTTTTTTCTTGCAAATCCTTGTTTTGGTTGAAACCCCCTTCCCTTCCCTCCTCCCCAAACCCAGTCTTCAAAAGCAAGCAAGCAAGCAAGCACAAAAAAAAATGAAAAAAAATCCCATCGTCTGTTTCATATGTTAGACCTGTATATATTTACATTTATATATGTACAATGCAGCAATGTAACACGTCTTCATCATTTAAAAAAAATCCCAAAAACCTGGACATTTCAATTGCTGTGCAAGTTCATTGGTAAACACATATAACCCGCATAATCCATTTTTTTTTCTTTTTTATGAAAAATGACTGCAACTAATCCAGTTTAGTTGTCTTTGATTTTTTTCCCCATCCGCAGGTAGCCTATAAGCTCTGACACCGTGTCCGTTTATCACATATATATATATTTATTTATATTTTGTAAAATTCAGGCCCCACTTTTGGCCCGTCAGCTGTTGTATTGACAGGCGTTCAGGCTCGAGCCGGGGCTCTGCAGGCCGCTGTATCCAAAAGTTGGATGCTGTTTGGATTTGAGTCTGAGGGTGGCCAGGCTGGAGTTGCAAGTGTCCCGGTAAACGCTGTACGGAGAGCCGGGAGGCCCGTACGGACACGCGGACGACGACATGGCCGAGTTGATGCCGGACGTGCCGATCCCGTTCAGGTTGCTGATATTGTTGAGGCCCGGGGTGGGCATTCCCGGCACGGCGGAATGGCCCATCCCGGAGGCCATGGTCATGGAGGAGATGGAGTTGGGCGCCGAGAACATGGACTGCGAGGTGAGGGGGCTCATAGAGTTGAAGAAGGTGAAGTTCTTGGTAGACAGCGGCGCCGGGGTGAGGCCCTTGTTGGTCCAGTTGTTGTAGGTGTAAGCCGGGTACATGTCGTCATAAGGCTGCATGAGGCCGCTGAACTGCGGCAGGTAGCTGTTCTTGCACAGGTCCATCTGCTGGTTCCGCTCCCGCTTCCTCCACTTAGCCCGGCGGTTTTTGAACCACACCTGGAGGAGACACACGCGGTTAGTACTGTGGACATGAGCAGCAGTGCAGCGTGGAGCAGAGGCACCTGAGGAATGAGCGAGGTTCCCTTTTTATTTGTCATAAAATGTCCACCATGTCTTATAGCCCAAAATCTCTAAATAATTCAATTCAATTCAGTTTTATTTATATAGCGCCATATCATAACAAAGTTATCTCAGGGCACTTTTTCGAATAGAGCAGGTCTAGACCGACTCTTTAAATAAGACTTATGTTGTATAAAATCCAGCTTTCCATTACGAACGACGCTGTACCAGTGTTTTCTTAAATATCATTAATTGTAGTTAGTTATTTTAGGGGGGCCCAAAGTGCTGCCTTCAGGGCGTGTTGGCGTTTAGGCCACAGAACACGCACACAAAAATACAACAGTGTGTGTGCTATTAAAACAAAAATCTAAATGAATGATTTTTGAATGTTGCTCCAAATTAACTTGCAACGTGTGTCATTTGTTGGGGTTACATATTTTGAAGGCACACTCAAAAGCCCTACAGAAAAAGTCTAAATTTGAAGCTGCAGCTCTTTATTAATACAACAACATCTGTTTAATGTTCTCAGATGTCTAAAGATCTATTTACTGTAAACGCAGCAAAAAGGCCCAGACTGTATTTTAAATCATGATCATTTGAGAAAAACACACACAGAGGCTTCTTTGCCTCATGGTCAAACTTTTCATCTGCATCTGAACCCAAATCTAAATTAGAAGGGTATTTGCTGCTCTAGAGTCCTGCAGACTTAAACTTCAAATTCCCCTTTAATTCGGCCAGAATTATAGTGAGTTTGAAAACCCAAAGTCTTTAAAAGTAAAATATAATTGTGGATTTGAAACAGTGACAGTCTCATAATTCCAAACTGCTGCTTTTTGTTTGTTTAGAATTTATTTTTATTAAAGCCTTGTTTTTCAAGTCATTTATTTTGAGTTGTGTTTAGTTATTTTCGCAGGAAGTGTTGAATGAGCTCTGGTGAGTGCGGAAGGACAGACACATAATTGAATGACTTAAACAACTTTTGTCCACAATCGTCGCATATGAAAATTCTTGAAAGTGTTTTTAAATTAAATATTCCGTGTGAGGAAAATTCGTCTTCAAATATTTTTATTTTGAATATTGAAAACCTTGATAAAAAAATCTGTAATTTAATTCCTGTTTTGACATATCTACAAATTGTACACGGGGACAAAATGTAAACGAATCATATGAATTTAGTTGTTTCAAAACGTAGTTAATAAATGACTTAATTCAAATAAAACAATAGTAGCAGCCTGACGTCAATGTGTTTTGACTTGAGTTAGAGCCAAGGATGTGTTGAAAGTAATTAGTCTATTATTTCTTTTAATTTGTGTTACTTCATGTCTAGCCATGAAATGAAGCATATTTCTGCGTTACATGCGGGTAAAATTAACGCTTGTGTGTGTGTGTGTGTATCGGTATGTGGATCAGACTGCCCAAAATAAAACCAACAAGTTTACAACATGAATCAAACACGCACAGGGGATGACTGTCAATGAATCAGAAGCGTAGCCTCTGGTTATCCTCACGCCTTATCGAAACCTGACAAAATATCCGTTAGTCGGCACTCTGCGAGTCATTTTTAATTCATAGTAGAAACAGTTTACAAGTGGTATCATCAGACGGGCGCGCGGAGGCTATTTATAGTCGTGCAGGGAACAGGGTGCTGCGGACAAATTGTCCACAAAGACATGAGCGATGTGACAGAGAGCTGCGGAGGAAACACGCAGGCTGCATTTCACAGCACCGCCTCGGCTCGTGTGAGCTTCCAGCTTCCTGTACCGAGCAAAAAAAAACAAATTTGGGTTTAAATGTCACGTTAACAAGCAAAAACCTCATTAGAGCGAATTAAACGATGGTAGCATTCAACATAGCTGAGCCCGCAAATATCAGTCCATCTCAATATATTATCTGTCAAGCGTGATTAAACACTGATGACCTTAACAGGTCAAGTCCAAACACTTTAAAATGTCAAAACATGAAATGCTCAGATATGAATCAGGAATATTCACGCTCTTTACAATGTTTTCTTTTTATTCCGCCAAAATAAGAGGCTGCACTGTTTGCCATTCACTCTCCTTGGCTCCAGAAATGAAAAATCCAGCACTCTGAACTTGTTCTGAGACTCTTTACTTTTCTCCCCGCACTTTAAATAGCTGCATGCATTTTTTATGCAATTTGAGACGGTGGATTTTTGCAAGGACGGGCCGCCAGGCGCCAGTTGCTGTAAATGAAAACCAACTGCAATTGTTTTGTGTTTAACGCACGTTTCTTGCATCCCGTTTTGTTATTTCAGCGAAAAGAGCAGCCAGTAGAAATGCCTGGGTGTAAAAACAGCGTATAGTGAGGAGTCCAATTTTTTTTAGTCACCCAGAGTAAAAGGCAATGTATTGTGTCAGCTAGTTTCTTCTTTAAACGGGCCCTATTATAAGAATTTAAATATCTTACGATTAAAGTTAGTTAAATAAGATACTGTTCAAATATGCTCCCCCCTAAAGTTGTTAAACGTGTCGTTCTGACGCTGAAAACATCCCCCCCTTGAATAAATATGTTCATATGCTGTTCCTATTCATTGCACAGCTCCAGGTAGATTTGACTGTCTCCTCCACGGGGACAAATAAGGGTCCAGAGTGGTGGTGATGTCATCAAAAGACAAATCCCCCATTGGCTCCATTAGCAGCGCGGATATACCCTTAAAAAGGATGTCATTTCCCACAGATCCAAATAGTGCTAAATTTCCGACATGAAATATGTTAACACGAGCGTGTGTTTTTGCAGTTTTAGTCGTGCTTTTGTGTCACAAATGCGCGCGGTGTTGAGAATTACGCACGTGTTTTAATAATGGAAGACTTACTTTTTGGACACACCGTAGCTGACAGTCAGGGGTGGCTGCAACTCAATATCTGTTAACGCTACAGGTTTTGAAAATCTCCCAGTTTTTTTTGTCAACGGATTTTCTTCAGCGTGTCTCTGTATTACATCACACATTTAGTTTTTAACTGACTGGGTTGTTTAAAGTTACTGCAGCAATTTTACATGAAGCCTGTTAAAAGGCCGGATTTTCACTCTTTCATTCAATAAGAGCAAAGGACAAAATCGACGCTGTAAAGACCTCAATGCCACATATAATAATACAATGGATGATATCGGCTTGTCCTGATATGAAATATAAAAGCTGTGTTGACATCCTCAGTGGAGGAGCTTTTTCTAATGTGACTTATTAAAATAGCTCAATTCGGGCAAATCAATAGTCAATTTTGCATCAAAATGTTAGTAGGAACAAAACGACATATGAATTCAGCGCACCTACCATACAGTGAGACCCTGATATTAATCCATTAATTCCAAGTTTTAAGAGTTTTTTTGTATTATATTTTAAATGTTAGAATTACTTTTTGTTTTGTTAATTGTCTTATTATTTATCTGGGTGTATTTCAGTTTAAATATTATTATTTATTCGGTTCATATGTGTTGGAGTTATTTCATTTATTTAGGCAACTGCTTGAGAATTCTACCACCCAAGAAAACTCTGATTTATTTGTCAAATCGTTTTTACGCACACTTTGCGCACGGCCGGCGGCCTGTCTGCTGGCCTCTTACCCGAACTCTGGCCTCGGTCAGGTTGGTCCACACGGCGATTTCCTCCCTGGTGCTCATGTCCGGGTAGCGGTTCCTCTGGAAAGTGGCTTCCAGCTCCTGCAGCTGCTGGCTGGTGAAGTGAGTCCGCTGCCGCCGCTGCTTCTTCTTCTTGGGATCGTCCGCGTTCCCGTCATCGCTCCTGTGCTCAGCGCTCCTCTCCTTTTCTGTGGATCAGAAACCGGGGTGAAATTACTGTATGCTATAGGCTATAGGGTACTTTGAATAGCATGCAAATAAGGGACATTTTTGTTTTGCACCGAAGAAGTTAGGTTTTTTTGCACCTTAGCGGTTAAAGGTTTCAGACTGATATTAAGCGCACCAGGACTAGCAAAACCCCTAAAGCTTCAGGTCAACTATGACAGAAAAGGCCTGTCAGCATGAAATAAGCAAAGCCAAAGCTCTAAATAAATTATACACAAAGTTGTTCATTAAAAATAAGCCTGAGAAGAGAAGTGACAGTTTAAAGCCAAATATTTACCAACATGTCTGGGGGTTTTGTATCGATTCTTTCAAACACTTAGATCTGACTCGCTTTACATTGATAGATCAATACTTTCTTTATGACGGGGTCTGCCCACTCTTATCTCCTACTGCTATCTCTTGTATTCGTGTCCTAACAAGATTGCCTCATTAAACTGAAGGGTCAACACGTGCAAAGGTTAACCACAAAAAAGGGAATAGTCTCTCGAGTGTTTGCCAAAAATAAAAAGCAACTTAAAGCCACAACATCATTTTTAATTTAAGCCCCATAAATAATTTCAACAAAGGAAATGAGGAATAAATGACATTCACTCATTTTTGCTATTTCTTCCTCATGTAGACTGAGAAAAAGAAGAAAGAGTCCTGTTTTTTTCTAAAAATGTGGCAAAGTAGAAAAACAAAAAGCTTCTCCAAGAATTGTTAATACAGACCTTCTGGCTTTCAGTTTAGATTGGTGGACGGGCCCAATATTTATAGTTTGTTTTAATGCATTTACTGACAGCAGGCCAGGCTGTTCTGCACATTTTTCCCTGACAGACCTCGGGATCCTGCCAAGTGTTTGGTTCAGCCAGCGCAATAAACAAAAAACGGGGTGTAACTGCACCAAAACTGGACTTTTCCCCCTGTTCTGCTGTATTTATGCGCATTTAACTGGAAGGCAGAAATAAACCAAACTAGCTTTTACTGCAAATGGGGTTTGGTGTATTTTATCCATGTGCGTGTTGCACCGTAACACACGGAAATAAATCGTCATTGTAGTGAGAATAAGCAAACACTGGGACATACAAGATAACTAAAATAGTGTCTCATTTTTCCGCAGCGTTAAACTGCCGGGATGCCTCTGTGACAGGCCACCGTAAACGTGCGTATGGAGACGTAAAATAAACTGTTATTGCACTCAGAAGAAGGAATCGAGTTGCTAAAAGCACTCTGACTGTGTACCTGCCAACTCTGTGTCTGAAGACTCGCTGCTTGAGTTCTCTAAAGTTTCTCGACTGCTGGTGGAAGTTCTCGGTAAATGAAACGCGGGGGCCACGTCGCGGGGCGGCGGTGCTCTCACTGCCTCTGCGATTCTGTCCAAATTCATCCCACCTTGAAGAGAAGGATGCGTACAAAGAGGAAACGGGGTGAATCCTGGGGTGCACAAAGCTTTCTTCAACAGCTAAAAATCCACCCGATGCCAGACGCACACCGCGACATGAGAGGATGAACCACAGGGAGAATTTCCACCAGAGTTTGGTTCTTCCGCGAAAATAAAAAGACTTGGAGGAAAAGAAAATCACACAGCTCCCTCGACTACATCTGTCACGGCCCAGTGCGCTATGCTTCTCTCCGCTGAAGGGAAAAGGTTCTGCCCGCTGTGACCGAGAGAAAGCTCCGGCTCTCCAACCCACACAAGAGACCCACCCATCTACTGCGTTTAACCTCCCCAAAACGAGCGAGTCCCACCCACTTATCCTGCCCGCTGCAAGAAAATATCCACCCAAACAAGATATTTAGTCTGACGTCAAGCTAAGACCAATGCAAAAAAGTGCTATTAATTCATTAGACGTTTGGTTTTGTCGCGTGCACATCAGCAAATGTCTTCAGTCACGTTTAGGTGGAGTGAAAACATAAAAAAGCGAACTATCTGAGCAAAACAGACAATTCCTACCGAGTGAATTTATACCCAACCAGTTGGTCCACTTGTTGGTAGACTTATAAGGCTCAGTATTAGACTGAATGCTTAACGGAGAGATTTTTTGCAGCGTTCATTCGTTTTTTTCCAGGTGTCGGGAGCGCGCAATGCTTTGCTCTTTATAAGAGTAAAATGGGCCTTTTATTCGTGCAGGCATGTTTGAAATGTGTCCAGCGCGACGCACCTGGGTGCGCTCATACACACACTACCCACACAATGTATATATCGGATATGTACTGAGCTGAATAAACATTTGCCATCTAACACGGGCCTGCCCAGTTACTGTTTCCTCAGAATAAAAAGTGCATGATGATATGGAGATTATTGTGTGTATGAATCACACGCACTATAAACTGACAAGTGTCGCTCTATCAGCTCATTGTTTCACCACAAATAAACAATCAGGATCAGAGAGCTCTCATTACTTTAACACAGGCTGTACCTGGACTGCAGGGCCAACACCAGGCTTTTCTGCACCAAATGACTTAGTGAACAATAATCTGTTGACACGTTCCCCAAACAGCCACTGGTTTATAATCAAACTTCAGCAACATGCTGGATCCCAACCTTTCAGCACAAATCCCATTATGATATGATGATGATATGATCTGATTCCAGATAACCCGAATATGGTTACTGGTGGTGACACATCAGCCAGTGGTGGCCAGTTGCAGGCGCGCGATCATCACTGAATAGGCGGCATTACGCTTTTTATCTGTTTTACCACTGTGGAGACTAAAAGTATTCAGGAAATTTGGAATCCAAACCCAATTAAGTCCTGTGGTACAATTTAGATAAAGTTGGGAAAGAGCTATAAGTGAATTTTAAATCCAAATTTCAGGGTGTTTCATCTCTGGCGCGCATGCACAGTGTACATGTATTGACTCACAGCGCAGCTGAAGTGAACTGTAACCCCTCTGAACATTCATATGCCTGTGTGGAGAACTACAGAGCTTCGTCCAGATGCTGACTTGCTGATCTCGGTGTGTGCTGCACTGGAGTAAAACATGCAGTAATGCAGTAGCTGCAGAAGAAATGAGACAAACTTCTTTCTCTGTTAGAAAACGCAGCGGCGCCTGCTGGTCACAAAACACGGAGGCCTAACGTCTTGATTTCAGTTAGTTTGAAGTCAGGGTGGCGCCAGGTGAGACCTTACTGTAATACTTTAGGGTTTAAGTAGACCTGCTGCATCTTGGGAAGTCAGGGATGGCAATTGTTTTTATTTCTGACCAGTGAGAGCAGCCATTTAGTTCGTGTTTTGTTTTTTTACGCATAGGCTCTATAACGTATTGGGCCTACAGTATGTGCATACTTGACCTCTGTGTTTGCTTAACTCTCTTTTAGTGTGATTGCGCATGTGTAGACTGCAACATTTCAGGTTTGAATCGTTTACTGTAGTACGGCTACAGAGTCTTCATGTCGTATTTCTTACTCTCAAAAGAGGCAAACATTTGCCACTGGAGTCAGAAACGTGTTCCTATTAAACGTATTTTTCTTTAATGAAGAATTGTTTTCTGATTAAAAAATTTAATTGGTCGAAAAAGGAAAATCAGCTCTGAGTGACTAAATTGCCAATCACGAAATGACAGATATTTTGTTGTGTCTCTGCAGCTCAATTATGCAAAACATAAATTACATCAATTTACGCATTTCTTTGATTACACATGTTAGCGTTACGTGTCCCCTGCATTAGTCCAGCTGACGTGCCGACTTGCTGTGGCTCGGCATGATGTAGCCCACATGTGTCAGGTAAATGCGCACCGGCTCAGGCCTCATCGTCTGAGACTCGGGACTGTCACCGGCGCCAGTCTCGAGCGTTTTCGGCCATTGTATGACAGTGACTCCTGACATGAGATCCCCGTCCGACCAGAAAACTCCCCCGAAGGCCCTTTCAAAAGACAATTGTGCAAGCTCTCAACAATCACTTGCCTTCTTCCATCTATATTTGTTCGGCCTCTCTCTGCACAGAGCTGTTCTAAAGAGAGTGGGGCTCATATTGGCCTGTATTATATTTCTGCACAGTACATGCCTGCCATATTAATTAGTTTTAATTAAGACATTTGAATAGCTAGAAATTGAATTAACCAATCCAGTGATTTTTTTTAAATTGCAGAATTGTCATCATTAGACTATCCAGCTCCAACATGCGTCATGGAGGCCTGTTGTGTGCAGCCATTGGCCTTTAACAAGTTCGACCTTCACATATAGACTACTGAAGTGGCCGTGGGCAGTAAAACACTATCCCCTACATGCTTACTCACTTTCTGAGCTTCAGCCAAGTGCGTAAAACGGGTTTGAAGAGATTTTTGGCGCAGAAAACGAGAAATTCAACTGCAAACACGAGAGTAAGCGGACGAGCGATGCGCTGAAGTGACCTCGAGGACCTGGTCCCCCCATTGTGTCAGCAGGTGGTAGCCTATTTACTATGCAGGTTGTGAAACTCGAAATCGGTACGTGTTAGTTGGGGGTTAGTGGGTACACTGCGTATCTGTGAAGTATATACGGCTCTGTGTGGGTCAATATGCGGTGATTTTAATAGCAGTAGTGCAGTTGTATCCTAAAAAGTAATGTTCCTAATATTATATGAATATTACAGCAGCACTACAGTAGATAAAAATCGCAATAAACCCACTGACCCTTGAAGTCCCCACAGGGATATTAAAGGATTTACAGCCCATGGAGATTTTCCATGGAGGAGTTCCTGTGATTCTACCTTCCTCTGTCCTCCAGCAGATATTACAGGCTGATAGATGGGGGTAATCTAAATACCCAGCCTCCTCAGCCTGCATCCATGCCTTCGCCCTGCTCCTCCTCTGCTTTGGAGGGCACTTGCGTGTGATGGATGAGTTAAAAAGCCTTTCCATCCGGCAGGACAGGTTAAAGGCCAGTGGCAATGCAAACACTCATATTTTTCCTCCAAGAAGTGAAAATAAACTCGGCGAACTCCGTTAATCACACACCAAAACACACACATAAATACAGTCTTGGTGTATTTCTTCCTCCCTCTCTTAACTGTAAGGCAACCAAACAAAGTAAAGCGAACCACGGGGCAAAAAAAACAAAGCATATAGAAAATTAAAGCTGGCGAGCAAATTCAAAGGCAGGACAGCAGTGGAGATGTAACTGGACACGGTGGGTAACTGGAGAAGGACAGAGCAGATTATTTCCTTGGTGATGGTTTCCCTGCTTGGTTCAAGGCCTGTTTGACCTGGAGCCTGACAACCAACAAACAACCTGACAGAGGGGATGCAGGTGTACATAAAACAACCTCTAATGGTCATTACAGGGAAACACTCAAAAGAAAAACTTTAAAAATACCTTAAAATGTGGGAGTTTTTTCGGATTTCCTATAAATGACTCTCCTAGTAATAGTTCTGTCTGCACACATGCATCATACTGCGCGTTTACTGAGCCGTTTACTGTGGTTTTATAGAAAGATAAAAGGCTGATAACTAGAGTTAAGGTGGAATTAATCCTCAAAAAATACTTATGTCACACACAAAAAGGAGTTTCTTGATGGTCATGAATCATAGGCTACTTCCAAAAATCAATAATAACGCATATATGTCTGTTAGCAACAAAGATTCCTCTATAACTTTAATGAAAGTTAGTTTAGCCTGAATTTCCTCCCTTGCAAATACAAACATCAGCAGTCCGAATCTCTTTCAGCCAGCTTGTCTTTATAATAATTATGTTTCCAATTTGTATTGTGCTGTTTAGCATCTGACCTTTACGTTGAAGCTGCTTTATTATTATAATTGATTATTTCCTGAAAGAAGATTAGGTTTCAATGGATTTTAACCTTTCCCTATTTTAGTCAGGGCCCTGAGTTCCTAACGAGTCTCCACCTCGTGTGCATGTCGTGTCATTTAAATGTCTAAAAACCCCGAATATTTCCCCAAATCTTCACGTCTCCATTTTACGCTCTTTCTTTGGTCTGTGATTAAATCCAGGTTTACAGAAAACCTCCCTTTTTATTTGTGATCAAAAACTTGTTATTGTCCTTCTGAATGGAGCTTTTTGTTGCTTGCTGACAATCTGGCTTTCTGTTTTTCCACTTTATTTTTCAAATGCAAAACGACTCACCAGGAAATCATTATCATCAGAAACCAGACACACACACACACACACACACACACACACACACACACACACAAAAAATCAGATTATATATGGAAGTAAAACTCAACTACATTGTTGAAAAGTTTGTTTCAGTCTGCTTTCATTTGATTTCCGCACGCTTCCATTTGCATCTCATTATCTGATATTTCCGCATATCAGCATGTCGTAAATGGCCTGCCCATTAATTCACCACATAGCAAACATATTGCGTCTAAAAGCATAAAAGCAGATGCCTGTGAACGCGCACAGCCGGTGTGCTGCGAGATTTACCAATAACAAGTTCTGACATTGTGCCAAACCGAGAGGTCCGTACTTTGACTACAGCATCCTTTTGCTTTACATGATAGTTTCTAGTTTAGTTTTATATAGAATCAAACTATAAAAAAACTCTTAATTTTCTCAAAGGCAATATATATATAACCAAGCAGAGAACAAGTCGTACCTGCGTCCCCACAAGAAATCCCATTCTTCGACAGATTCAGTTCCATTCCAGTTGCCTGAAAAACAGAAGAAAGTTGAAGAAAAATCAGAAGAAACATTTCTTGCATATCAGACTTTAAAAAAACAAGTCAAATACATGTATTTCCTTCTCTTTAACCAAGCAGTGTTAGAATTATAATCTGAGGTTTGCTGATACCCTGATAATTAAAGTTTCAAACCAACAACAAATAATCTTGTTGCTACACAGATGTTGAATTATTTTTGCGTCCTTGTCTGAATTCTCAAACACTGTTATTTAAAAAAAAATTAAAATAATACTAATTATTATATAAAGAAACTTCCAAAGCAATGCAGCCAAAACGAAACTATAATAAAAAATTTACTAAGCAGCAAATCTAAACTTTTCACCTTTGTCTCCACACATTTAAACTGTCATTCTGTTTTACTATGAAACGTTTCCACACAGACCTTCGTGTTTCGGGTCCTCAGTAACATCCCTAACACACACACACACACACACACACACACACACACACACACACACACACACACACACACACACATCCCCACTTATCTACAGGAATCCCTTTGCTGCTTCTATGTCCTCAGTAAATCTTCACTCGGCTGCTTTCTGTCTCTCCGAGTTCACACGCTTCAGTGGCTCACCCGCCTGCACTTTATATTCATTTGGTTCATTAAAGTCATCAGTCAGAGATGAATGCAGAGTTTCGCTGGACTACACTGGAAATATTACAGTAGGCTTCAGGCTCTATCTGACTGACAATGATGCTCACACACTCTGAAAAGCACTGACTCTTTTTTAGCTGCCAACCTAATATTTTCTACAGACGCTGCTGCTGTTTAACTCCAGAAAGCTGTGCGTAAAGCTCCATCCACTCAGTCTCCGGCCTCTCAACGGTCGCTACAGCCTCCCTGACATAGCCGACAACACGCATTGCTTAATGGAGTCAGCACTTGTCAACATTTCATTTTCTCCACCATGCTTAACACGGACTCTTGTGTGCAACATCTGAAGCGTAGAAACGGCCAAGAGCGGGATGCCAGGCGACCTTCTGATCGAGTCCCAGAGCTAAAATTCAGCGACCTGACGGACACGGTGTGTGTTTTACTCACCAGTTGGTTTCCAGCAGAGGCAGACGAAAAAAAAAATGAATAAAGCCTCAGACTTTCCCCATGCAGGTGTTCAGTAAATCCACTTTATGCGTCGGCTGCGCGTAAACGCTGCGTCCGCGGATAATCAGCGCTTTGGATGCGTCTCTGCGGCGCTGTCTTGGTTTTCTTCGCCAGCGATCTGCAGCACGCCTCGCGGTGACGTCACTACACCGCAACCCCCCCCACACCCCCAACCCCGCCGCCACCACCACCACCAACATCTCCCACCTCCCCCCGTTGTCTCATCCTCTTTCATCCTCCTGCACCTTCAATCTCCTCTTCATCCCGGTGCTTTGTCTCCCATCTTCATCATATTTTAATCCTCATCGAATTCCACGACTTTATCATCCTCACCTGACGTCACCCTCATCTTCATTATCTTTATCCCAAAATGTATCCTCATTATAAGTTTCTGATCTTCATCTTAAAATGTATTCATCCTCATTTCTCAACCCCAATATGTGAGCAACAAGCAGGGAGAGTACAATTACAGTATAACAGCCTACTGTAATATACTTTATTATAATGATGATAATAATGCCGTTTTTTATTTCAGTTTGCACTTTTAAAATCAATCCGTCCTGCTCATGTTTGCCTCTCTGTGACAGCGGCTGTGGAGAAAAACAGTTTCGGTGTGAAAAGTTGAAGCTTAAGAGTTTTTATGAGCCCATCATTTGTATGCACTCCACTTTTTAAACAGCTTTTCTGTAAACTCACGCTCAAATTAAAATTAATAGTTTGTTCTCAGTTATGGTCTGACGTCTCACCCATTTAACCTAAAAGAATAAAACACACACGTCCGATATTTTAGTTTTTACTGTTCTAAATTTTAATATTTATTTATTAACAATGATGGAAAACTGACAACAATTCCGACTTTTTTAATCTGTTACTTTGCTTGCATCGCACGAAAAATCACAATATTTTACTCATTCAGTTGGCAGCGGTTCATTTCTTTAAATAGGCTAATTTACAGCAGGGCGTCTATACCGATTGTTTGGGTGCGGGCACTAATAATGTTTGTCTACTCCATAATTAATTGATTCGGCAAACAATAAGCCGTCTGGACATTATAGGCTAAAGCCCTTGTTAACGGATGATTATTTAAACAATGAATTGTTCATATCCTAATATTTACACGCAGGTTTAAGCAATGTTTTGTTTTGTTGTTTGTTTTTGTATTAATCAAAGCATTTTAATTGTGCCAATATTGTATTTGTTTTCTGGCTTAACTGCTGGGAATACGGCTTAATTAAGAGTTTTTGCATTTAAAAAAATAAATAAAATAACCCAGAAAATACTTAATATTTTCTGAACACAAAAGATGCTCAGATGGAAACATTCAGGCCTTTGTGTGCCTTTTGAGCTGCTGTAGCGCAGCGGCGCAGAGGGAAACAAAGACCCCAAAACCCAACGATAACGACGGAGACAAAACACTTTTCTAAACCTTTTAGCTAAAGCAAATAAACAGGTGATTGGGGTCAGGTCTTACGCACTGCAGAACGGTTTTTATTAATCCACAAAAGGCCTGAAAAGGCAAAGTAACACAGTAAGCCACAAGTAGCCGAGACAGTCTACATCTATTAAAGTAGATTTAGACTGTAAGCTATGGGCCGGATCACTCATTAAGACTTTTTAATAAAACCATGAAAGTGAAAATAAAACAATTACAATAAAAATATTTTAAATAATTTAATTTACATATACAATGATCTGAAAAGCTGTTTTTTTTTCGTGCATATAATTATCAACATCCTTGTTGCAGAGCTGATCTTTGAATTGAGACAAAAAAGAAAAAAACACTCATTGTGGATTTCAAACGTCCACAACCAAGATGTGTAGCCCACGCACAGCCAGTCCCACCGCTGAACCACCACAGCGTCTGTGTGGCACAGAATATTTCCAGCTCCACATATTTGGTTTACAAGCTCCTTCTTTTGGCCTGAGACATGGGAGAAAGTGTGAAATTTGTCCCACCCTTACACTTTCCTTTTTAACTCGGCCAAGAGCTGCGCAAGAAGCAAAGCCCGGCTCTGAGAGAGGGATCCTGGAGGGATTAAAGGGGAGCTGCAGGCCTCCCTCCAGGACACGGACAGACCTCCTTCCCATGGTGCCTCTCGGAGACACCAAAGGCTGTCTCTCACCTATCCTCATATCAGCTGGTTTTTTTAAACTTTTTCTTTTTCAGGTGCACACCAGGTTACTCCTGTATCAAAATTGACGTGTCAATATTTGGGCTGCACATACAGGTAAGATGCAGTGATGTTGATGATCAGGCCTGAATCGGTGCAGAAAAATCCAAACAGTTTGGACTCGGTTTTGATTTTCCTGCCAGGACCTCACACTTGACTTTTATGTCAAATAAAGTCATATTCAAGATTAATTTAAAATGATACCAGACCACAACAATAATGAGCCAAAAAAGTTGAAATTAACATTTGTATTGGACCAAATTATGTGAAATTAGTCCATCGCTGCAGTCTGCACCTCATGCCTGAAACATGCAAGTCATCCTGTTTGATTGGAGCCACATCACAAGTGTGTTCTTGTGGCTCCCATTAGGCCTCAATACTGACAATACTGACCCCAGCTCCTTAGCATGCAACTGTATCCACAAAATGATAATAATAGACAATATCAGTCTGTCTACCTGTGAGGCCTGCATTGCTAAATAATGTCTGTCACACACTCTCTCTCTCTCTCTCTCTCTCTCTCTCTCTCTCTCTAATTAGGCAGTAGGCAGGCAGGTAGGAGAATGCTGTGATTACTCAACGAGTGACTCGAGGAGTTAAGTAGTGCCCTGAAGGTGAGGCCGTGGCCTCATCTCTCCTGTGCAAATAGGTGGAGGGATTATTTAGCCCGTTTGGAGTGTGTGTGAAGGGGGTGGAGGTGTATGTGTGTGTCTGTGGCCAGGACCTGTCTGATGGTCACCCCCGCAGCGTAAATAGTTATTCCTAAATAACAGAAGGGCTGATCCACACTGGAAAGGTGGAAAACAAGCTCACACCCACGTCAGGAAGGAGAAGGGTTTGAGTATGGAGGAGGTTGGATGTGTAAGTGTCCAACACATTTAACACACACAAGCATCACACACTTGCAGAGTCATGTGTGTTTTTTCTGAATCTTGTTAGCAGGATGTTTTAATCTGGTCTAACCCACAGAAAAGAGGACTTTTGCTCTTCACCGTAGCCCTTCAACCAGCGACTCCCAGCGAGCTCCCCATCCAGGACCATCGTAATAAAGCAGAGCTGGTGGCATTAGTATGTAAGGCCTGTTTCCGCTGAGTGAGGAGCAGAGAAGTGCTTTTGAACCGTGTGTCGTCCAGACTCTGTAGAATCAATCAGGAGGGTTTTGCGAGCTTGACGCTGGGCAGCTCGACAGGATGGAAAGCCTTTTGTAATGTCGCAGCCGTTTTTCTAACTCGGAGCAGAGCCGGAGAGTCCGCCTGCATGTCAACAAGCCAAACACCCAAACCAGCCAGCCTGCCCAGACAGATACACAACAGACTTTTAGACAGGCTGCCAGCAAGCCATGATATTTACTGCATAAAGTTTCCACTACTATGGATATTTATCTACCTCAAAACATGTGAGCGGACGAGGATGAAGTCACCCTCTCATCACTGGGGCTATTATGAGGAATGGATGCTTCCCAGTTGCCTTTTTTTTTCCTTCTTTGAAGCAGTCCCCCTTGAAGTGTGTTGAAAACGCAGATGTCACAGTTTCCAATCGGCAGTGAAATTAGTGATGTTTTGATTGCGCATGGGCTCTGAGATTACCAACGTAAACAGGTCTGGTGCATAGATCATCATTTCAAGAGGATGCATCATCCCTTTTTTCCACTTTATCCAAACTCAGCGGGCCTCTTTGGCTTAGTGCTGATGAGAAGCGGACGTCCAGCTTCCAGTTTTTCATCTGAGCATCAGCCCTAATGCTGGCTAAAGTGATATTTCCTTTTGGTAGAACATTTAAATGGCCGACCACCAAAACTGGCTGCTCTAGCACCACACTTGGGCTGAGCTTGTCTAAAAAAAAGTCTTTCCGTCACTTCCTTTGGCTTAATAAGTAAAAACAGACTAGTAATATATAATGTAATCTTCCTTTTATTCCAGATTTTAATATCTCTTCAAGAAATGTTTTCCTGTTTTCAGATTTAGATATTTTGACAATCTCCAGGGCTGCTGATTTTGGAGGTTGAACACTCCTGAACACACTAAATTTAGCCATTTTAAAATGATCCACCAAAGTAAAGCATCACTTAAAAAACGACACTCACTCCACTCACTCATTGACTGCTGGTGTGAAAGCGCAGTACACCCCGAATATTGTGTTTGGAGTGGAAGTTTAGAGTCATCTGAAGACATCTGTTCCTAAAATAATTCATTGTTTGATGATTGATTCACGTTATTTTTTATCCACCTCCATTAAAATGATGCCCAAGACATCTGCAATATTTCCATTTGATGTGATACTGTCAGAGAGTGGATAAGCCTGAGATTTTTAACCACAAGAAACAATACCTGTATGTACCAAATCTTGAATTGTAAAACCAAAGCTGCACCAGGCTATTGTGCACGGTGGCGGCTCCAAATGGCAGCAACAGGTAACGCTTTGAAAAGTGTGTGAACCTCAGAACCCAGAAATCCCTAAAATCCTGTAATGTGACATCTTTAAACTGCACACAGCGCCCTCGTGTTCATCAACCCTGGTGAGTCTGAGATCAGTTCAGACCAACACGAAGAGCAAAAGACTTAACATTGTGCAGATCAGCACTTCTAAGGATCAATTTCCCACTTCCTGTGACTTGATTTCCGTTAAATGATCGATCCTGACACCAGAAGTTCATTTGGGCAGATTAAGTGAATCTGTTGGGAAGCAAGTTCTACTTGTTGTTCAATTTATAAGCAAGACTAAGACGAGCATATGTGTGTGTTTTCATTTAAAAATCCTCACTACAATAGCTGTAAATCCCCCAATACTCTGCTTCATCTGTGGTAAAGCATGGAAATTCAAGATCTTAAACTTCAAAATGTTTTGTAGGAATCCGAGTAGCCCGCTCCCTTTTTGTCTTGTTTTGTTTATCAAGCCAAGTGAAAGCTGAGAAAGACACAACAGCAGCAGGGACACAGGATACAAATAGGTCCTCCAGGATTCAGTCCCAGGCCAGCAGGAGTTCATGTCCCACAGGCACAGGTCTTAAACAATAAACCATCACTATGCTCTGCACAGTAAGATTTTAAGCCGCGGATATTTATTCCACAATGAGGTTTCCATATCTGTTTATCCCTTCAATCCACCTGCATCTATAAATGATAAAAACTAATCCAGAGGAACAGGCCTGTTTTGTATTCAGAAACACCTTGAGCTGCATGGAGCGCATGGTGCTATAATATCTGTGTTGTCCCAAATGGGATTAAAGTACTGATTTCACTCACTGAGGGAGTTTGTATTAGACATGATGTGGGTCTGGTTGGTGCTGTATAACCCACACAACCTCACTGATAATCTCTTAAAACAGATTTCCAATATCAGTTGCACAAAAAAAGTATTGGGAAAAAAAATCCTTTTTAAATTTTTTTTTTTTTGATTCTTCAGTTTTGATAGATTGTTTTATTTACTGTCTCTCTCCAACATCTGGATTCTGGCCTCTGGAGCGGCACACAGCACTGAACAAGCTTGGCTGTGGCTCGGCGAGCTCGGAGATTTATGGTGGAGGCTTATAGCACTCTGCTGTGTTTGGGATAGCATTGCCCTGCGCCGTCCCACTAAGATCACTATACTCTCTCCTCCCCTGCTTCCCCGTTTTCAATCCAGCCTCTGGCTCATCGAGGAAAACTGTCCGCCCCCTTCTTCCCCTCTCAGTCTGCTTGTGTCACCAGCAAGGGACAATAAAAACCACGAGGTCATGTGGCTGCTCTGATTACAAGAGAATGTCGACTGTTCGGTTTGAAGCAAAGGGGCTCAACGAGGCTGCGTGGTTCTTCACATTTGGGTGATTTTAAGTGGTCTTTAAGCAATGCAAACAGTAAAATAGATGGATTTCTTCACCTTACATAACTATTGATCAGAACTATTTTGGCAGATTGAACCCATCTTGTACATCTAACCTGAGGTCTAAGTCCAACAACAAAAAAGAGAGAAACCCCAATTTCCATGATTTTATGGATGAATAAACTGATACTTGAACCTTTATTAATACTTCTGAGACTGTCCTCACAGGAAAATGGACAGCATTAGTTGTTTGGGCAAACACTTAAATGACCTGTCAAGGACGACTTGTCGCCACAAAAATAATGACTGTTGTCTGTGAGGAGCAAAGGCGGAAGTAGTGTGACATTGCTATAATTTGGTTAATGTTGCTTCTTCTAACCCTGACCAGGATCTTTTCTCAAACCTTAAAGAAATAGTTTGACATTTTTGGAAATACCTTTATTCGCTTTCTGGCAAAAAGTTGGATGAGAAGATCGATACCACTCTCATGTCTTTGTCTGTTAAATATAAGGCTACAGCCAGGAGCCGGTTAGCTTAGCTTAGCATAATAAGTAAAAACAAGGGGAAACAGCTAGCCTGGCTCTGACCAAAGGTAACAAAATCTGCCTACCAGCACCTCTAAAGCTCACTAGTTAACACATTATATATTGTTTGTTTAATTCGTATAAAACCTGAAGTGTAAAAATGACAGTTCACTGTTTTATGGGCGGTTATGTGCCGGACTATTGTGGAGCAGTTGGCACATAAGCCCACGTAAAATGGTGAATTATCGAGTTTAATACTAAAGTCTTTGTAGGGATTAAACAAACAAGACATTACGTGTTAATTTGTGAGCTTTAGATGCTTTAGCTTTAGGTAGATTTTGTTACCTTTGGACAGAGCCAGGCTAGCTGTTCGCCCCAGTTTTAGTCTTTGTGCTAAGCTAACTGGCTGCTGGCTTAGATTTGTATTTAACAGGCAGATATGTGTGTGGTATCAATCTTCTCATCAAACTCTCCGCCAGAAAGCAAACAAGCATATTTTGAAAAATGTAAAACTTTTGCTTTAGTCAAGTAGTTTTAACCTAACTAAACCTTAACCACAGTGGTGGAAGATCTGAAAAATGCTCATCATTTGTTTTTGGAAGAGTTCTGGAAGGCACTATAACAAACTACCTATTTTGTCATTTAGGCTGGAGGACTTGTTGGTAATTCCTTTTAAAAAGACGTCACTTGATGCTTGAGATTTTTAGACTGGTGACATTTTCACCTCATGTCCATAGTTTCGCATTAAAAGTGACTGATTTGATGCTACATTCAAGTACGTAGCATCAAATGGACATTTGATTGGTGCTGGAGGTCACTGTGACTTTTTGAACATCACTGCCAGTGAGGATCTTGTTCGATTGTTGCTGCTCCACTTCCTCATTTTTTGGGCTAAGAGCAGGGAGCGCGTCCAATTTTCCATCATTTGAGGTGCATTACTTCCCCTCCCCTCTTTGTCTCTCGACTCAGCTTCACCAGGGCTGCCCAGAGTATCTGTAATAATCCTTTTGGACTTTGTGTAAAGGGTTCCCATAATAAGAGATCAGTTTAATTTAATTGTACTTGAGGAGTGATTTCTAGATAAGTTGTTTTTGGCATAAGGACCAAGAGCCTGAAGCTTACTCAGCACATAGCTTGATAATTGGATTATTTGGAGCATGGCCATCACTGATGTTAGATTCACAGGCCTTGGATCATGTTAGACATGTGTATGACAACAAAATGTTTATGGCATGTGGATGCTCTCTGTAGCATGTTGTATGTCTCTGCAGATTCTCAGCACCTTGCTCTAACTGGGCATGTAAAGATAGCAAAACCTAGGGCATGAGAACTGCCAAAGGTTACTCAGAGGAAGGCAGCTCCAGCCTCTGCACTGGGCCTGATACATGTGTATATAAACCTACTGACAGCAGGCTGGAAAAACAACCTGGCAGAGAGAGAGAGAGAGAATGGAAAGTAAAGAGTAAACGAGGAAAAGAGAGAGAGAGTCCAATCCGACCCGCCCAGGTTTCGACCTATAGCTCTCTTTGTATTCCTCTGACAGAAAGATTTATTATGCAAACATTACGTTACCAAAAATACATATTGAAACAATTTTTGGACAAACACGGTAGACAAAGTGAGCATCCTGCGCTGTCACGGGAGTTTGGAACTCAGGGCGAGGCGGCAAGGAGAGCAGCAAGTGCATTAGTAGTCTCGCTTCAGGAGCCCTGAAAAGGTAAGCAGGCCGGGGCGGCGATGTGGGCTGTCACACAAGAGCGAAGGACTGTCAAAAGAGAAACAAAAAGGAGGGAGAAATGATTAAGAAGCTGCCACGGTCTCCCTGCCTGTCAGTGTACCTGCCTGCTCAGTGGAACCAGGCCGAGCAAAGGCTGGAACCCGGAGAGTGTAAACAGTTATAAACACACTCCCATGTACAGTACATGTGCACGGACTCACACATACTCACACACTCGTACAGTTGTATGTCCTCAAAGCACATGCACTCACACACATATGTATCACTGCAGTTTTCAGGTCATTCATCGACTAGGCTACAGTATATGCTGACTAGAGGTGATTTATACTTCTGAATTGAATTATTGTGGTACCTGTTACACAGGGGTTCGTGGTGGCTCTGCAGGTACGGTGATTAACTGTGTTCCAAAATAGGCTGTTCAAGTGGTGCAAACACTGGAGAAGTTGCGATTGGTCTGCTTCTGCTGCTTCATATTACCCGCTACTTCCTCTAATGGTCGCACCAGAAAGTGACAGAGTGAAATTCCGTCACATGTTGCTAACTGGATGAAGCTAGTTGGCTTTTTAGCTATATTACTAGCCGTTGATCTAGCTAGGTTAACAACAGAAAGCAAAGCACACGTAAGAAATGCATAGTAGGTACTCAACACTGTCACTAGAGCTAGAAGGATAGATTCCACCATGTTTTGCTCTACAGTGGGACCACCTCCTCAGAAGTCAGCAGTCCATACATCCATCTATTTTCTGCTGCTTATTCAAGTCTAGTTGCAGTGACAGAAGGGTAAGCAAGGTAACCCAGGTGTTCTTCTCCCCAGCCAGTCCTTCATCTCCTTCTCGGGGAGCCCGAGGCGTTCCCAGGTGAATTGTGATTCATGATATTGGGCTATATAAATAAAATTGACTTGACTAGATTGGATATATAATCTCTCTGGTGTGTTCTCGGTCTGCCTGGGGGTCAGGACAGTTTGCTATTCTTTGAAGTTCACTAAACTTGATGCTAAACTTCAAGTTTGCTTCGCTGATGTGAGCAAATCCTCTGGTCACAACTACTTTGTTCAATTTAACTGAATTTGGAGTGAAGCTAGCTAACAGTCCAACTCCTTTTTCCAGTGTTGCATCATTCCCAAAAATGCTGGACAAATTAGCTCTTCCAAATCTAGCAACTGCATTTCCAGTCCTCTTGGCCGTCACCATTAGCACTCTGAGACAGAGAGGAACGTAAACACTTTGGTCTTGGTATGAATGCACACCACTGCCACATAGTGTTGCAGGGGACTTTGACAGCCAGTGGTTAAAGTTGTAGAACTACAAATTCAAAATCAACTGTACGCCTTAACCTGAACCCTTGAGCCTTGTTCACAACAGACAGAAAGACAGATTTAGCCACATTTCTTTAGTCTTTGGGAAGGAAATGCTTTGGTTGTAGTCAAAGCTGCTGTCTGGCTCTGCTACTATATCTCCCCTCTGTTCCATCACATTCATATCACTGTGACCTAATGCTGCTTCATGCATGTTTTTTATGTATATGTGCTAAGCCATTGCAACTGTACTTAATCAGAACACTTTTGAAAATGCAGCATAATTTAGTATTTACTTTCTTGCTGAGAGTTAGATTAGAAGATCGATTTCACTTTCATATCTGTCTGTTTAAATATGAAGCTACAGCCAGGAGACGGTTAGCTTAGCTTAGCACAAAGACTGGTAACAGGGGGAAACAGCTAGCCTGTTCACCTACCAGCACCTCTAAAGCTCATTAATTAACACGTAAAATATCTTGTTTGTTTAATCCAAACAAAAAAACGAAGTATAAAACCATCAATTTGTGGTTTTTATGAGGGGTTATATGCTGGACTATTTCTTGGCCAGGTGCAGTGACTTCGTGGAGTCTTGTCACAGCGAACAAGCATATTTCCCAATATATTGAACTATTTCTTTAACTGTGGGGACATCGATGGAGGCCTTAGGATTGTGTGTGCTATTTTGATTAATAGACAAAATGTTTGTACTTAAAAGTCCAATGTGCCTCCTCTTGTTAAAAGTCTCACTTTTTACAGGTTTGCTGCATTATTACTTGAGTTATGAAGATGGAAAAACCTGACACACTGTCAAGATAAATTTATGGACTTCTATGGGCTCACATCCAATAATGGATGTATACGGCGCATTGACTTACATGCCCTGAACTGACCACAGCATCGCTTTATAAAACCACCTGTGGATTTCATTTCTTTCTGAGAGGTTAATACATCAAAACAGCATCCTGCACGATAGCCAATGGAGGTGACATGTTCTTGGCCAGGTTTGAACTTCTTTGCAGCAAGTAAGCATCATATATTGATCAAGAGAAACCACCGAGGTTGAACGAGCCTCCTCTACATATTTGCTCTGGAACCTCAGCCGTGTTTGTCCATCAACAAAAGGTCAACCACATATTTTATTTCTCACAAAGCACCGCGCTCCCTGTTCACTTTATCTGGGAAGCTGTTGGACCTGAGAAAGTCATGGACTGAATGCATTCAAGCGCATATTTACACGCACACGCACGTTGATCCACCTCAGGCTCACATCCTCCCTTAAAAAAAAAAAGTGATGTATGTGTTTTTCAGAAAGGACACGTAGATGAAACTCAACATGCCTCCTCTCTTGTCTCTTTTTTCTCAGAATGAAAGGTATTCAGGAGGGAGAGGACAACGTCGCCCCACTGGACAATTTACTGCCCTCCTCTGGGAATTCCACATGATCCAGGTATGGGAATGGAGAGTGGGAAAAGCCAGAGCAGTGAACTCACCCTGGCAGTTTTATCTCGATTGTCAGATAAAACAGTATCTGCTGCTCTAAAGCTGTGCATGAAAGTCTTTAGCAAGAAGCACTTTAGCTCCTTCTCACTTTCTGGCTTCTGATAAAAAATCGCACAAACACTGTGTCATTAGCGAGGCCAATAAAAGTGCACAGAGGGCCTGGAGCTTCTTCTGAAGACTTCTCTTTAAAGCAGCAACATACTTGTGGAGAAATAAAAACCTTTCTTTCAAGTTCAATCAATTAAAATCTCTTAAATACTGAGCCTCTGCTCTGTGAAAGGGACATCAGTTAGGCGTCCCTCTTTTGTAAAGTGTTTTGAATAGGAGCACTGCATCTTTATGCAAGACTAAAGATAAAACTATCCATAAAGATTTAGGACTATCCTGATAACAACTATGACTTACAAAATAGGCTACAAAAAGTTTTTATCTAGGACTGCGTTTCTGCCAGATGCTTATTTTTGTCAAGAGTAAAAAAGATGATCATCTTTTCACACAGTGGATACTGTTTTAAATGCTCAGTTTTGAAGCACCACAAAATATGCATATATAATATTTTGGCACCAAGATCATATTTTTCAATGCACACCAGCTTCGGCTAACATTTGCTCTTATCAGCCCAAATGTTGTTTATGAGAAGCTTCGATACATTTTAGCCCTAAATGCTAGAGGGAGCAACTTGTTTCCTCCTTCTCTCTCTATTTTCTCTTCATTCTTTCCCATGCTGTATACTGAGCCAGACACGCAGACACAGGTATGGATTAACACAGGTATACACACACACTCTCTAATGCAAACACATACACACAGTAGCCTGACCGAGCAGGCCAGGTTAAAGATGAGTTAGGGAGGAGGAGGAGGATGAACTGCTGGGACTCTGGTTATCCTCATTCAGGAAAGACTGTTTTCCCACAGCAGCACACGCAAACAGCTTCACATGGCTTCTCGTGCAACACAGCGTGTCAACTCTTCTGTCTTCACTCTCACCCCTCTGTCAGTCTTATCTGATGATGTAGTTTTCAATGAAAAGAGTGACCTATGACCTCTCGCTGACGATCATCATAAAGCACAATCACTGTCCAAATACTGTACAGACAAAATTCTATTATGTTTTAATGCATTCATTTATGCTGTTTATGCTCCCTTGCCACCCTTATCTTCACGTACTGTAGTATGAATTAATCTAAGAAAAGTCATGAAGAGGCACACACACATGCAAAGCTGAGCATGTTGCATCTTAAGTACTCAGATCACTTCATCAACTTCAAAATTCTACTCATACTCTTTGAAAAAACGTATAGGTTTCACTCCCCAGTATATTTCTGACCTGCTCGCTGACTGTGATTCAACCAGAATTCTCACGACAAAACAAGTCGTTTGTCCTGACCCTCTAAAACGACATTACGCCCCTATCGACAGGACGACGTTGTATGTCTGTGCCTTCCAAAACCGTTGTAAATCACAGTTGGAAAAAAATAAATCAGTTTTATGATGTGACAATGCTATGGTTAGGGTTTGGTTAGATTTAGGCACAAAAAGAACTTGGTTAGGTTTTAGGGAAATCATGCTTTGGGTTAAAGTTAGGGGAGCTTTGTTGTCAGGTTATGTTAAGGTGCCTCATACTTTAAAAGGAAACTAACTTTTGGGAAAGTCCACGTAGGGAGGAGGTCGGGGTGGATGGATGGGTCAATAAAACACTGGACTTTAACACTGAGGCCGCTGTTTGTTTTTCATATTAAACAGACGGTCAGCGTTGTTTCTTTGTTTTTTTTAAAGCATGACCACGATCGTTCCATAACCTTAACCATGTGTTTAAGATTGTAACCATGATGGCGAAGCTCCCTTAAACTTAAAAAAGCACTTATTTTAACCGAAATGATCATTCCCTAAACCTAACCAAACCTTAACCATAGCGTTGTCACATCATTAAACAGATTTATTTTTCAACAGTGATTCTAACATTTGGAAAGTGCAGACAAATGATGTCAGCCTGCTGATAGCGGCTTCAGATCAGAAAACGCTTCTGTGTGATGGTGTAGGGGGCACGGACGCCTTTTGTCGTTTTAATTTGCACTTGGACTTGTTGTGATAGTGTAATGGTAAATGCTAAAAAGTAGCATAAGAGAAGCACAAGTAGAGAAGAGTCCTAGCAAAGTGACTCAGTGATAGCTGTTAGACAATAATATCTATTTAAAGCTTGCTAACATTAGTTAGCATTAGCCACCATGAGCTATTGGTCATACTGTGTGTATTGAATTGAGTAAGGGCATGTTTTATTGCTTATGAGTTAAGCTTTTAATTTGTAAGAGGAAGAATGTGTTATTTCTTTGTAACAGTCTAGCTTTTAATTGTCCTTAATTGTGTTTAAGCTCTATTATTACATATACAAATTGGGTAAGAAATATTACTGTGAATAAAATGATGAATAAACTGAATTAGGTAACGTGTTTACTCTCCACTACATCCCTGATCATATCATATTTTCACCAGTCTGTCTATCCAAGCTTCTTTTTTCTGTGCACTTCACTTAATTTTGTCTTGTCTGTGTCTTCCTCCTTCTCCGTCCCTGTGGTCGTGATCTTCCACCATCTGACATCTGCTGTGCAGAATGAACAAAGTGGTTCCCAATGTTTAGTTGGAGGGAAACACTAGAAATACACTCCAGTGATAAAGCAGGTGTGGGCGGCTTTTGTTAGACTCTTGTCTTGACTTTATTCCCAAATGTTTTGAATTGTTTGGAAAGGCTGAAGTTGGCAGGGATTTTCTGCTTCATTGTGTGTACTTGTGTGTATGTGTGTGTGTGCATCTCTTTGCACTTAAGATAGTTGCGTGTGAGGAAGAATTATGCACATATCAAACCCAAATATCATTGGCCTAATGCTCTGATAATTTGGGTTTGACCAATATTTGTTACTTAGGATGATACATGTCAGTTTCCATGCCAAAACCGCCAAACATTCAGTGTTTTCCAAGAATTTTGAAACCCATTGTGATAAAAAATAATGAAGATTTGACCAATATGGAAATGTGATGCTGCTATTTTTGGACTGAAGCTGCTGGCAAAAAAAAAAAAAAAAAATCCACATATTCAACATTGCAGTGGAAATGTTATTCTTGGGTAGAAAAACCTCTGAAACAGCATTTAAATACTATGCTCTCAGGTCTGGAGGTGCATTATGCTACATTAGAGCCTTAGATATAACAAATATACCCTGATTTTAAAAGGGCCATTAAGTCATCTATAACATTTATTAACCTCTATTACCAACCACGACTGAACTTCAAGTCACTTTGTATGACGCCATGCACAAATACTAGCTGTGTACCAAGTCAACCTGCCAGATCATCACATCTTTTGCTCTTTTTCTGTCTGGTGAGACATGTAGTTATTATCGGTTTTAAAACTGAGCCTTGAGTTGAGAAGCTCTGAGGGGAAATCTCTCTTTGATGAGCTCCTAACAACTCATAGACATCCCAACTGCTTTTTTTTTTGTAAGGGGTCACAACCCAAAAAGGGCTGGGAACCACTGGTTTAATCTTTAACAATGCAATTTATAAGCTTATTGTAGCCTATGTGTTTTCCATGTAAAATCTTAATCTGTAAAATAAGTAGTGCACGTCTGAAATAAATGTAGTGGAGTAAAAAGTACAATATTTCCCTCTGTAGAGTAGTGGAGTTAAAGTATAAAGTTGTAGAAAATTAGAGTAAAGTACAAATACCTCAAATTTGGACTTAAGTACAGTGCTTGAGTAAATGCACTTAGTTACTTTTCACCACTGGCTACTAACTACATTCGACATAGCTGCAGAATAACTAGTGTGCTAGTCAGTTATACAAGACAGTCAGACTTATAGCTTCATTTTAGCTAGTTAATATCTTAAGCAAGTAGTAGTAATCAGTGAGGAAATGACCAATTTTAACTTAGAAATAGCACATATTTTGTCCCATATGTGGAATTATGTTTACAAGTTGTATGTTCATAAATAAAATCGGTTGTTGTTCTGGAGCTGCGGACCTGCAATATGGCTGCCACAAGGTATGTTTATATCAACTGTCAGGCCTCTAATTTGCTCCCCATCTCTGATTTCATATGAGAGCTCAACAATTCCGTTCAGGTTTATGAAAGCAAAGTTAAACGCTGGATGGACGAGGGTAAAGACTAGGGGACAGGAGAGTTGGAGACGCGGGTAGGAACGTCGAGAGAAGAAAAGCCGCAGACTGGAGCCGGTGACGGTGGGAGGAGGGTGTGTCGGGTGAGGCTGAGAAGGGTGAGAGCCTTTCTCAGGTAGGTCTGCCCAAACATGACGGCTTGTTTACCTGTCAGATTGTTGCTTTTGTCTGGGCCTCCCACGAGAGACAAAAGAAACAGAGCTTTAGTTCTTCTCCAAGCAGGACCACCAGTATAGTGTGTGTGTGTGTGTGTGTGTTCGTGTGTTCGTGTTGCAGAGGCGTGTGCTCGTGTTGGCGTGTTAGTCTTCACTTCTGTGTGCGTGTTATGCGAGTGTGTTTACGTGTGCATGTGTGTGTTTGCACATGCGTGTATGACCCTGAGCGCCTGTTGTGTTTGTTTCTGGGCGGGTTTGTGTACAAATGCAAACATGTGTGACTAATTCGTTTTCTGGAGCAGCAGACAATGTACGCAGTAGACGGCTGTGGAACTGGGTTTAGGTTAAGAGGTGTGTGTGTGTGTGCGCGTGTATATGTATAGGGGCGTGTGTGTTTCTTTGTGCCTCTCTATATATGTTAGGGTATGTGTGTGTTGTAATTCGAGCAGTGTCATTCAAACAAGCACATTTATTATGGAGCCTTCCCATTGACTTTCTGTGGCTGACAGTATACAGTGTGCAACATGCAAACATAACAGACATAAGGGTCTGAAAGTAAATTCAACTGGGAAACAGTTTGACAAAACAAAGAAAACAGAAAAATCTCAACATACACAAACATATTTGCCTTTTCAAATCTTTTACCCTCATTTTGTGACTGAAGTATGGAATTTCTGTGATGTAACAGATAACAGGTGGTCGTCGAAAAAAGATCAAGGACGCCATCCATACATTCGACGTCAAAGACCGTATTTGTACAGAGACAGGGGTTACTGACCCCCCTCTTATATGACCACCTGTTATCACATGACTGAAGTTCCTTACTTTACTTTGGTGATGTGGTAACAAACAAATCCATCTCCATGACAACAAAGGCCATGAGATGTGGATGAAAGCTCTGGAAGCAACAAGTAGGCTGGGCCTTGTATTGAATTTTTGTTTTTTTGGTCAAAGCTCCGCAGGTTAACAGTTTGGTAAAAATAACAAAATTAGGGATAGTTATTATTCATTAAATGAAATAATGTTTTTGATCTGATCTGACCACAGTTAACACAAGATATAATAAATAGAAATTAAACTGGGAAATGTATAGTGGATGTATTGGAATCCTTACATATACAGTACATAAATACGACAGTTCTTCAGGGAGGTACACATTAATGTTCAACTTTTCTCTTTTCTTATTTTTTAAAATGTAAAAAGATATTCCTTTGCACTATGACTATGTCTGCTTGTATAGTATGTTGACGGTGTATACAACAAGGTACAATCTAAATTATCTTGCTAAATTTTGCACATAACTTTTACAGTTAATTATTGTGTACTTCTTTTTAAATTATTATTTTGTATTTTCTTGGAATTACAAAACTATGTTTCGATGTATGCAAGTATAATAACAAAGTGAAATGAAATGAAATGTAATTTAATCACAATAATAATAATAATAATAATAATAATAATTTAATTAAACCTAACCTTAATTAAATCAATGAATTAATAAAATGTCATTCTTTTTCATTTTTTTAAATTTTGTTTTATTTAAGGGGGTTTGACAGACAATACAATTAAAGCTCCTGATTATGTTTTCTACCATTAATCAGTGTATTTTAATTTTGATTGTTTTCTACAGGAGGTCATTGTTTCCTCCAGGTGTTCATTGTCGTTGGGGGAGCACTGAGATCATCTTGGGACAATAAAACTCTCCTTTTAAACCCAGACTAATAAAAATCTTGTCGGTAAGGCAGGGTGACCCCTCCTCTCCAATAACAGGAGGAACTCTGACTTCAAATGAAGAATCAACTTACAAGACGTTACTCAGCAATGAAAAGAGTAAATGAAATGTGCATCGTAATATGTCATCAGACTGTTTTATGAAGCTGTTAGGTAAGAATCTCAAACGATGTCTAACACATGTTGCTCTGCAAAAAATAAAACAATTAAGACACATTTTTTATTGTATTTTTTTTCTGTCTTCACTCTTTTCATTGCACACAGATTTACATTTCAAATAATCCACGTTGATCTTAAACGGCACATGTTGCAGGGCAGCCTCTTCTTAAACATCGCAGGTTTGTTTTGAGTACTGGGAGGAGGGGAAAAAAAATAGTTCTGTCTATAGCGAATCCAGAATCCAATGGGTTAGAAAAGCACATTTTGAAATATAAACATCTTGCTCAAGCTGCATACGCTCATAAAAACCACATAGTTGCAAATTGCTTTTCATGACGATAATAGAAAATCTACATTTTTTTTACCGATGCATCTTTGGAAGTGACACAAAGGCTATTTTTAACAGGCAGAATTAAACTTAAACAACACCTTAAACTAACTGTAATTCTGCTGTTTTACAGATCAGAATTAGTTTTGTGAGCAGCAGCTGAAATTGATTGCATCAGTACTGGATCCGTTTTTATGCCTCTTTTGCTTGTGTTTAATTGTGTGTATCTTAAAGCTTTAGCTGCTGTCTGCTGGTGTGTGTGTGTGTGTGTGTGTGTTTGACAGAGTGTCTACCTGTGTGGCAGTAGGTAAGCCCAGTAATCTCTGTTTGTCTCAGTCTGAGAAGTATAATGCTGTGACTCATTCCCAGAACGGGTGTGCTAAAACCCAAAGCACTCTATCTATCATAGAAATCAACAGTCGCCACTGTCATTTACTGAACTAATCCTCAAATGCCAAATTAATATGTTAAGTATAGGTGTGATTAAATGATGTGAATGATGCCTGTAGACTCCAAATGTTCAGTCAGGGTTCTCATCTGTGGTGAGTGAGGGTGAGTTTATTGTGGTAATCCCAAAGATTTCTGCTTTTTCTTTCATTCAGGACTGCGTGGGCGATGCGGTGGTGTCTCTCTTCTTGGAATTTATGTCTGTAAGAGGTGGCGCTCTTTTCATTTCAGCCCTGATGGTTGTTGTTGGCAACGCTAACAATGTAGTTTGTCTTCTGTTTAGTCTAAACAAACTGCTTGTTCTGCTGCCTGAGGAAGAGCACCGAGCTTTAACCCTGTTGTCTGTTCATATCTGCGTATTTCCTCATCTTTTGCTCTGTGTGTGTTTGATTTGTTCGCATCAGGAGCTGTAATGAATATTTTCAGCTTCACTCTGGGTCTTTTGGAGGCTCAAACCAGACTAAACTGTAAAACATGTAACTTCCTGTGCGGCTGAGAAACAGAAAATGTAAACATGCTACAGATTTTAACTTGTGCTCTTTTATACCATCACTGTCTCCTAGAAATTACTGTTATGTACAACTCATTTGAAATAGCAAATACATTTTGGGGGAAATGTTATGATGGCCAAATTTACATTTTCTATTAACATAATGAGGAAATGTTAATTAATGTATCTGGCAAGTCGCAAAATGTTAATAGTGAATATATCAGTAAAATGTTCACTGACAACGTATTTGATTTGTTTTCTGTCAAAATATCTGATCTTGCAATATAATATCTGCTCATAGAAACTAAAGCATCAATAAACTTTATGTTGAGGCACTTGGTTAAGGTTAGGGAAGGATCATGATGTTGCTGGTTTAGTCCACAGTGACTTGAAGGATGAGACACAATATGTCTCCTTTATTAACATTTAACCGAAACCACAATCTTTCCCTAACCAAAGTGGTTTTGTTGCCTGAACCTAACTTCATGCAGGACTCAGGATGCGAACTCTGGACTCGAAGTTCTACTTTACAAATGCGATGGTGGTCTTGGTTTAATAATATGGTTTAATATATATCAGACACATCGGCAGACAGCTTAGAGTGTATTTGAAAATGAAACTATTTCAATTTAAAATATTCCTCTAAGAAAAACAGTGATTAAGTGTTTACCTGTAAATTGATACCCTATCGCCAGACAAGAACATCGATATTGGACACTTAAGGTCCAATTTTTACCTTTTTAAATGTATCACTTCTGTAATATCTGCACATGACATCTACTGCATGGTTAAGGTTAATGAATGATTGTGGTTATAGTTAATAAAACAGAGAACGTAAATTGCAAGTCATGCACCACATGCCCATCCACCACCCTGACCTCCACACCCTTTCTTTCTTTCTGCCTCGCTATATAAAGGGGCTCTACTTCCTACATTTCACTGAATGTTAGCAGTAGATGTACATCATGAGTTGTGGATTTATCCAATGTAGACGTAATTCTTACAGGATGGTACTGGACTGAAATCTACCTTCATATTATCCCACATAAACAAATCTCTTCTGTTATGTCTCGCTCTACTTTTCCCTTCTATGTCCATTGTCTCTCTCCATCTCTCACTCTTCCTCTGTCACCTTCTTCCATATTTCTCTACCTCTCACTCCCCATATCTCTTTTTCCCATCTACCTCCTCCCCGCCCCCCCGAATCTCCCCCATCCCTTCTTCTTGTTGTGTAAAACCAGCTGCTTCTCTTTCTCTCTCTCTTGGGTTGGTGAGCTGAGTGCTGAGGAGGAAGAAGCTAAATCCAGCTGGACATATTTCACTGGGGGCAAAAAGCGAGATACAGAGCTGAAAGGGGTAGAAAAGAGGGGAGAGAATGAAATGGAGATTTGGGGACAGAGGAGATGAAGGGTGAGAGGGCAAGAAATTAGGGAGAATGAGAAAGATGAGGAGAAAGGGCGAAAAACGTGAAAAAGAGGCGAGGCATGGAGGCCCACAGACATATTTCAGGCTGTATGGGGGTCTGTGGAGGCTGTCAGGCTTTGATCTGGCCTACACATTGTGTGTAAGTGTGTGTAAGTGAGTGTTTGTGTGTGTCTGGCCTGTGAGAGGGGCTCATTGCCAGAGGCCACGGCTGCAGGATTAGCGAGCAGTTCTCCTCTTCTGGCACAAAAAGCAGAAAAGCTTCCCCTCTTTGGTTTTCTTCCACTTCACACTTGTTTGTTTCTTTGAATCTTAAAGATACTGAGGGAAATGTACAAAATGTCAAGGTAGTGAAACTGAATATATTTAATCATGCTCTTTAAAATACTTAATTAAATCCATTATTTAATTACAGGCCCAATCATTTATTTGAGCATATAAATTAAAGATTTATTCATATATAATTGTAGCATTTATGGATGAAATTTTTCTCATAATTGAAATTATAGAGCTTTTTATTACAAACTTCACTGATGTAAACAAACCTTTTACACCAAAAGAAAACTGATTTGTAAGTCAGTTAACTCAACCTGATTAATACAGCTCAGCTTGTGAAAACGGTTGTATGATGTTTCTTTTGCTTCAGGAGGAGCTCTGTCAAGTCTGAGAAAATAATCCTGGTGTCATGAAAGCCTGTATTACAAATTGGGGTGTGAATTTTGAAACATGTAGGCATTTACCAGGCATGAAGGTTTAGCAGGTTTAACAAAAAGGTGCTATTGGTTGGCATTATGGGAAACGTAGGAGCCAATGCTTTTGGAGCATGACCAGTACCAAGGTCTAAAAGTGAGGATACCTCGACCTCTGCTGCTCAATTTGTCCATTCCTTTTTAAAACCTGTCTCATGTGAGTCCCCCAATGTTACATGAAAAGACCATGAACACCTCAGAGTGTTCAATTCAATTCAATTCAGTTTTATTTATATAGCGCCATATCATAACAAAGTTATCTCAGGGCACTTTAGTGTTGAGATGATGATGTGACTCACTGCCCCAAATCCATGAAAATACTGAAACCAATAATGTGTTAGTCCGTCTCTCAGTATTTGTTGACTTCCCTACTGTACTACTGTCTGTGGCACTCAGTCCCAAACCCACTGACTCATACTGAAGATGTAAATCTTTAAATACTGCTCACAAATATAGTTTCATTTAAAAAAAAAAAAAGGCTCAGTGATTTCCTAAAACAGCTGACCACTGTAGTTTTTAACAAACATTACTCAAGCAAGAGTAAATGGTGAATTTACTGGGGACTATTTTCAGCTGTGGATTAATAAAAGTTTGTTGATTGAGTGACTACACGGACTCTATTTCCCCTCAGATGTATTCAGAAACAGATTAGGTAGGAGAATTTTTTTTGCCATAATTTTCCAGTTTGCAAAAGTCTTAATTACCAGATTACAATGAGAGAAACAAAACTGTGTGCTTGGCAAGGTGGGTAAACTATACTAATTAAAGACAAGACTCAAGTGTAAATGCAAAAACGAAAAAACAGACAGCCTGCCTGTGCTGTTACTTGGCTGGAGGATAGTTTAGTTTTCTTCCAGGTGTGTTCTCCTCTCAGACAAATGTCTGTGTTTCCTGCCTGGTCAGTGGGTCTAACCTTTGCTCTGTTTTAATCAGGTAAAGTAGTGCCTCAGTAATCCACTGTTTGCAGCTGTACTGTGAGAGGTACATATGAGTGAGTGTGTGTGTGTGTGTGTGTTCGCTAGTCAGACTGAGGTCTTGTAGAGATTGGAGTGGCCTTGAGGTCAAAGGTCAGATAAACACAGCTGGCACTCTCCTCCTGGCTGGCTTAGAAAAGCTGTTTTCTCCTTTTTCCTCCTCCCCACTCCCTCTTTCTTTACCTCCACCTCCCTCGTCTATCTGTGTCAGCTCTATTTTGTCTCACTTCTGTCTCTCTTGGGATCTTTCTTTCTCCATCTGTCTCTTCTTTCTGTTTTTCTTTCGCTTTTTGCAACTTTTTCTGCCCTCCTTCCCTAATCCCTTCTCTCTTTTCTCAGTCATCTCTCTCTTCCCAGCCTTTTATCCCCTTTTCTTTTCCTTTTTGTAACATTTTCTCTCTTTTTGTTTGCCCTTTATCTCATCCCTCATCAATCTATTTCAATTTCCTCTCATCTTGGTCTTGCTGGTCGTCCTTCCATTTTTTTCTCACTTTGAAACATTTGCTCTGATTTTCCTGTCTGACTGTCTCTCCTGTTCCCTTTCTTGTTCTGTTCTTTGCCACATCTCTGTTTCTCTATCTGTCTGTGTCTCCCCATCACGTCTGTTCAGGGAGGAATGCTCCCTCGATGCCCAGATCCATCACGTCTGCACACTGTTGTCAATAAATCAGCCTCGTCTGTCTCTTTAAGTCTCTTTTGTGTTTCTGCCCTGCCTTTTCATCTGTGACCTTGTCAGAGGTCTGTCTATGTACGCTATGTGGTCAAAGGTATGTGGACACCCAAACTTTACACCCTTGAGTGATTGTTGAACATCTCATTCAAAAATCCACGGGAAAAAATGTGGAAGCCCTCTATCCGATGAGCAACTGGAATGATGGAGGCACCAACCTGGAACATGCTATCCGGTTCTCTTAGTACATCCATGTCATGGGGACATTGTCGTGTTGAAACAGGAGAAGGCCTTCCCCAAACTGTTGCCACTATGACGGAAGCACACTGTTGTCTAAAAAAATCATTGCAGTTCATAACAGTTCACTTGCCCAAACCATGAAAATCAGCCCCAAACCAGATCTGTCTACAGTATGTAACCCAACATCAAGTGATTGGTCTGTCTGTCTGTCTCAGAAACAGTTGTAACAAGACAACAAGAAGAGTCTACAGCCATGCTAGCAGCTCTGTGAAGCTGTACTTAGACATAGCGGTGCTTTGAACTAAATGCTAACATCAGCATGCTAACATGCTCACAAATTGTTAACTGATAATTAGAAGAATTTATTTAGTTTATTGCCAAGTTGGTTTTCACATATGAGGAATTTGCTTTGGTATTTCGTTGCATCATTGTAGATGATAGATAGACAGACAGACAGATAAACAGACAGACAGATAGATGGATAGATGGATAGGTACTTTTTTGGTACAATTGATTTCTTCGTAACGCAAAGAGACATGTGGAGACTGTATGTTAATGTTACGTGTGGTGTCTATGGGGCGAGATAAGAGTCCGTGTCAGTGAGGGTAAAGATGCTGAAGTTTAGCAGGTATAATGTTTATCATGTTCAGCATCTTAGTTTAGTGTGTTAGCATGCTAATATTTGCTAATTAGCACTCAGCACAAAGTACAGCTGCTGCAGATGTCATTAGTTTTGCAAGTATTTGGTCATAAACCAAAAGTATTGGACAAAGTGACCCGATGATGAGAGATGGAAAGTCAGAGGATAAATAAAGTTAAAGCGATTCATCCTGAGGGGACCACGAATGTCTGAACCAAATTTCATGGCACACCATCCAATAGTTGTTGAGATTTTCCATTCAGGATCAAAGTTAAAGACTGACTGAACAACATCGCCATCCCTAACTGCTAGTGTGGCTGAAAATGAATAACTGATTTGTCTCTTTCTGAGGATACTTTATGAAACATATTTGATATTTTTCTCATATTGGCAGTTCCTGAGCACATGGTCTAATGTTGAAAAAGCCAGAAAGTTGTATTCCTGGTGTCTTTAGTCTAAACACCATCAACTGCTTTGACCAAAATGAGGCACCAGTTTGTGCAAAGATTCATAGTTGATGTTTAACCTTGCTCAATGTTGGCCCTTCTTTAACCCTCAACCCAAGGTTAATCTGACACTGTTTCCACTTTCAACCAAACACAACCTAAAATAGATCTTGCAGACTCCATTTCCCACAAATCTCTGTTCTGATCTCAGACTGGTTCTGTAATGAACAGTAGAAGCAGTAGGCACCTTGGACAGTCAATCAAAATGTTCTTTTAAAGGTTTCCCCCCTCAGTCAAGAAGTTTATGATGTCAATCCACAAGATTTATGTGTGTCTAAGTGTTTCATTGTGTATGTGTGCATGAGACATATTTACTCTTATATTTGTCTGTGTCATGTGAACTACACACTGGAGAGTATTTCAGCTCTGGTGGAGCTTGTGGAGGAGAGTCCGGTTATCCCTTCTGGTATCTTCTTCCATCGTCCAGTCAGACACCTCCTCTGGTTGATGAAAGTGTCTCCACAATAACATGAGAAAGCGTCTTCTTCAGTTTTGTCAGTTGCTTGGACTCCATCCATCACCGCTTCCTCCTTTAAGCGTCAGAGGGTAAGTTGTACGTCCACAAATATCTGGGAGAAGCCTCAGCCGGGACAGATGAGGCGAGGTGTTATGTCAGTATGTTTGCGCTGCTTCAGCAGGCCAATTGGAGGACTGGAGGGGTCTGAGAAGTGGGGTTGTGGTTGGAAGCTGGGATGTGAATCCCCATCTCAACTGGGAAAATCATGTCAGGGGAAGGGAAAGTGTAAATCTCTCTCCTTCCTTGTAAACAGCATGAAGGTGCCCTTGAACAAAGCCTGTGCGCCCAGCTGCTCAGCGGTCAGCACAGTTGTGGTTTTATTGATGTGAGCAACACAATAGATGTGTATAAATCAAATATCAGCACTGAAGAATAGAAAGCAAGGAGCTTACGTAGAAGCCATGTGTTGAACTGTATAAATGTTGAAGCAGGGTGGTGCGGAGACAGCAAACCTCTGAATCAGTACAGGTTAACAATAGTTCACACTTTGTGCTGGAAGAACAAAATATCCTATTTGTTACTGTTGATACTAATTGATTTAACTACATGTGGATGTGGTGATTGTTCTCAGAGACATTGCTACAGTAGGTGTGCACTTTTTCTTCCTCTGGGCGTATTCGTCATTAGGTGTAATAAATTGTTGTTCTTTTGTCAGTGTTCCAAACCCTTACTGCACACAGGATGTGTCACCTTGATGGCGTTTTTTTTTGTGCCTTGTCTTTGGCACTGCCTGCGGTTTCGGGACATTTTTTTATAGATCCGCACTCTTGCATTACCTGTCTTGGCAGCTGCTCAGGGCTGGTCTGATTGCATTGTCTTATGCAGATGCCAACACTGTTCAGAAGCGCAGTTGGAATAATTCATGCTCACCCCTCCCCTTCCTGCCGCTACAACTAGCTTTACATGTCCATTACTGATTGTCTCCAACCAGCTCTACCTGCTTAATATGAAGACTGGTCTGCTGCAAGGTAGGCTGGGACGTTCGCATTGCATGCAAAGGAGTTGGTTGGCTCCTGACAAGAGGCCACAGCTGCCAAATGAGAGACAGCTTCATCATTGTCTTCATGTTACAGATGGATGGCAGTGCTGACAGACAGGCGGAATAAATTGGCGGGGATATCAAGGACAGACGAGCTTACATTTCAGGGCTTCTCTTTTTTTCTTTCTGCTCTTGTTCTTTCAGCGTCAAGGTGCATTTTTATTCAAATGCAGAGAGAGGATGAGAGAGACTGTTGGCCTAGCACACAGGTTTTGTTAAGGTGATTTAATGCAAAGCAATGTATTTGCGTGAATCAGTTCCCTGTGTATACAAAAGGTCACCCTCTGCATAACTGGGCTGTGGTGTGGGGCAGAATAGATATGCACAAAGGAAACAGCATGAATTAAAATAGGGTGTTCATAGCTCCACGGTGAACCACAAATTGTAGTTAAATGCAGAAATGATTATTAGTGTTATCAGTGCCAGATCTACACTCTCACTGGATCTGCTGATATAATATACAGTGTGTTTGAGGAATTAGTTGATCAATGACAACATGTTGAATGTACAGCTTTGAGCTCCCATGTCCACTGATCATCTGGATTTTACGTAAAGGACCATACTCGTGTGTTCTAGCTCATCACCTACAAATCATACATACTTTACATTTTTGGATTTCTTTCCCCCTGCTGTTCCAGGAATTAGTTTTGAGTGTGCAATCCATCACAGTGAACACCAAGTCTGCATTATCGTTTGTGTCAATATTACTTTATCATATCATGGTAGTGCAGAATGAATTTGTGTTCACTATGATGGCAGATCAAGCTAGTTTCAAGGGTCGTCCGCTAGATTTACCCACCTTCCTACCATGCAGAAATGAATGGAAATCAAGGGAGGTTTAGAACAGTAAAACAAACAAACAAAAAAAAATCATATTTCAATAACACAGCAGCATGGTTTGCAAAACGTATATGTGATTTGTATAAAATGGGCTAAAACATGCAAAACCACTGGTATGGCATTATAGCTCCTGCCGATGCTACGTAACTGTCATTTCTCACCTTGAATCAAAGAAGTGTGGTAAGCTCCCCTATTTAGCATTTATAAGCAGCGTATAAGCCTTTTATAAATGGTTTATTATGGTTTATTACAATTATAACCTCTCCTATGAAACATCTATAACTGGTGTATGATGAATACTAGATAACACAGTATAATTACACTCATGAACAAACGCTTAAGGGAAACACACCAGCGGCTTGACGAGTCAAGAAGTTATCACATTCTCTCCTTGGACCAGCACATCCCGGATACTGTACCCTGACTACTTATTCTGTCTGGGTGACGGCCTATGCTATGAGCGCCAAATGATGCAAATAAAATTACGCGGTGCACGTGACGCCACCGAAGCATGTTGAGCTTTACAGTGTGTTCTAAAACATTTATTGACTTTTTATACACACGTACAAATCTTTCACAGGTGGGTTTAAAAATATATTTAAAACACACGACGACATTTCATTATATATGATTAAAACTATGTTAAATTATGTTGTCAAGCATTCATTACTGTTAATACATCAGTAAAAGGTGGCCCATGGGAGAAGTTATAAAGGAGGAGTTATGGTTTTTTGACAAATACATTAAACACAAAAAATTGTCTTATAACTACATTAGTGTGGCACAATGTTTTATAAACCATTTGTTATTTTTTTATTTTAAATACTAAATAGTGTGTTAAAATATAGGAAGTGTGTTGTTAGTCCACTTTTGTCCATCATGCTCTGACACCCGCCAATCAACTTCATGAGCTGTCCGAACTGTGCAAGTTCAGTTCAAGTTTACTGTATTACAGGTATTCAGAACTTGACGGCTCTCAGCAAACAGTACTAGAAAAACAACAGAAGTTAAGGTCTCGAAAAGGAAGCATCACTGACATCACACTTTCCTAGCCCTCAAGCTTTTGAGCCATTTTATTTTCAGATGGTGCTCGTGCAGAAAAGACATGACTATACCTGTGTGTTTGTACTGGTCTTGTTGGCTTCGTGTTTAGCTTTATTGTATTTTCTTTACTGCTTTTCCTGACTGACTGTTGGTGGGACTTCCCTGTGCAGTGGCCGCTAGTGTCATCTTGATAACCTAAAACCAGATGTACACACACTGTCACAGACACACACGGACAAATTAATATTCTCCAAAATACATGTCACCAAATGCAGTAATAGTCTTAATCAAATCCCAAATCCCAGACACTGAAGAGCTCATTTGCTAAAAGTAGAGCTGTGTTTAAACTCCCAGCTCTCTCTGGTAAGATCTCAGCAGTGTTGCAAATGCACAGCCTGCTGGAAACTTCCTGACATATTTCCATTTTTATTTTTTCAAATGCATCCTCATTTGTTTTGGAGCCAGACGTCACATCGCATGTCGTTTCAACACACATTTTTCAGTCCTGGTTTCGGCCAAACACCTTTACTGGTGAGTTACGTTCCCCAACTCAGAGGGGCTGTTAAGGTACTCGGGGAGAAAGGGGCAAGCAGTATATTAAGTCCAATTTCCATAAGCCTGGCCCTAAATAAGACGTTTGGTGGTGCTTTAAGTAAAACCTGAAGGTAGCAGAGGCCAGAGTGGAGCCAGAGAGCTCAGGAAGATATATGGTGACATCAAAGCTGTTCTTTGCACCCCACAAAACCTCGACAGAATCAGAAAAATCCACCCAACTCAGAAGTGGGAGAGGGCACGTGAAATCCATTCCTGCTCTTTGTGCATGTTGTGTGTTTGTGGCACAAGTATTTGCATCTGCGTATTGTGTCAGATGGATAGAGGCAGAAAAGTTTAGTGTATATTGGCGTGTAAAGGTGTTTTTATGTTTTGTGTGCATCTTAAACTATAAGAGAAACAGTTATAAAAAGTTATGTTTGTACTAAGAACTCTGAGTGAGTATTTGTATTTGAATGTTACTCTGTGTGAGCAAATGAACAGTGTTGGAAAGTAACTTGGTACTTACTCTAGTACTGTACTTAAATACAATTTTGGGGTACTTGGGGTATATGATATGCATTGCTATAGATTAAACTACCCAACACTATATGAAGTAGTTAAAATTGGTTCAACTTCAACCAGCTACAACATTTACAGTGAATACTGCTTACACCTTAATGCATCAGTAATAATAATAATAATCTTATTTAAGTGTTGTATGTTGACCCTGATGAAAACCACAAACCGAAATATGTCAATCTGACAATACAGTTATTTTTAATACTACTTAATACTAAGTGTTTTTGCTCATGTTGCCAGGGAGACACAACTGTCAATCAAGTCTGATCAAACCACACCCACAGTCCTGTGTTAAACTATTAATAATTTATAGCCTACCTAAGGATATTTAAACATGTTTTAATATAAAATATTCAAATATTTCAAATATAGATAGCAGATATAGTTAAAGCTGCTATAATCAATAATTTTATTATTAACAATGGATCAAATGACTAGGTGTAATGTGAAAGAAGTCACTCTTACTTATGAACCCACAGAGAATTGTCACCAGCTCTGCAGTTCTCCTTTTTATCATCTTTCAGCTCATTGTTTTTGTTTTATGACCCGTGTCTTTACTGTTTTGGTTTGCTCTCACCGCTCTCATCGGCGTTGTTTCCAGCAGCAGGCTGCTGTTTTTAGCAACAACAACAAAAAACCCTGATAAACACACTGTATGCTACCTGCCCAGCACCAGGCAGGAAACCAGCTAGTTAGCGACTAGTGACTATTGGATAGAGACACAGCTCCAAATGAATACTGACGTCACTCTGCATCTGCTGGATGTGTAAATAGACAACTGTTTGCTAACACATTGACCATATCAGCTTTATGAGGTGATGATATGTCAGTGTTGTGTTAACAGCTTGTTGCGTGTGGCCAAAAAATCCACTGATTCAGATTTAATGTTACAGAGAAATACTTTCCAGTTGCTTTGAGTGCATTTTTCTGATAGTAGTTTTAGTCAAGATAACAAGTAAAATAATAAGATACTGAAGGAAAGACTTTCAAGAGTAATGGATTACTTTACTTTGTGGTACTAGTGCTTGTACTGGAGTAAAGTATCTGAATACTTCTTCCATCTGTGAACACTGGTCCCTATGGAAGGCTCCAGTTTGTGACATTATGGCTTTCCATTGGTGCTACACATCAAGATTAATGACCAACAACTTGAGATGACAGTGTCATATGAAATAAGTCTGCATGCCTGAAGTGAATCTGAAAGTTAATTTGTCATGAAATCCAGTCACCAGAGGGGGAAAACTGTGTTTCTCCAGTCTAGAGGCCAGGAGTTCGGACTCAGGAGCAAATTTGTATCCATTCTTCAGGAATTTCTGTTGAGCCATTTGGTTTAAACGAGCAAAAGTATAAACCACATGCCTGGTGTCAAACCTAAAGAGCCAACATGCGGTTTGTGACAGGTTTTGTTAGGTAAGGAAAATAAAACGAGGGGGAAAGCTTAATCGTTTTGAGCAGTTTGAGGTTTGACGTCTTGTGTGCAGGAGAATGAGCGCTTTGTTTTCTTCACGGCTTACAAAAATTAGAAGGAGGTCTTCTGTCCCACATGACACCTCAAATTACCTTTGTCAGAAAATTGGTGTGATCTGGTTCTTTTCAATCACACTGTATTTACGTGCCATTAAGGAACGATAACCTTAAACCTGCTCGCTGAATCTGAACTTTATGAAGAGGTTATACTTTGATTTCCTGTGCCAACACTGGCAATTTTCGGGCTGTAGGAGATGGATGCCGCGAGACAGTTATTCCCCACCACACATATAATTAAAACCGATTATATACCTGTATCATTAGCTCTGCCTTTCCCTGTGACTTCTCGCTTTCCTTTGATGTTGCACTCTGCAGGCTTTTTGAGAGCCACAAGTGTGTGACTTGATCTTGCTTAGGTTGCTTTTCTCTCCTAAAGAGAAAATTGCATGTGATTAAAGAGAAATGTCAACATTCACTGCCAACTGGTAACCCTGTGCCACATCTTGGGCATTATAACCCTAATAAAAACAGAAATTAAGATTCTAAAAAGATTGCTCTACAATAGAAATTAGAACAGAAATTACATCTCAGAAAATAGGGCTAAACAACATCTCACACTATTAACATTTGAGATTCCTCAACACAACTTAATTCTGGCATTGAAACTGCATTTTTGATGTTTTACTCAGTAAAGAGAATTTAACATTTTTATAGGTTGTAGCCAGTGGTGGAAAGTAACTAAGTACATTTACTTAAGTACTGTACTCGAGTACAATCTTAAAGTACTTGTACTTTACTTGAGTATATCCGTGTCTTTACTTTATATTAAAAATATTTTACTTTTTACAGATATATAGTTACTTTTCAGATTAAGATTTGATGCACGAAACAAATGAAAAATTAATGAATAACATTAAAGTAGTGCTTACATGTTAATGCATGAATGCAATAATTGATTCAATAATATAATAATATAACAATGACATTCGGCATGATGACTACTTTTACTTTTGCTTTAAGTACATTTTGCTTATAATACTTCTTTACTTTCACATAAGAAAATTTTGAATGCAGGATTTTGACTTGTAATAGAGTATTTTTACAGTGTGGTATTGGTACTTTTACTTACGTGAATACTTCTTCTGCCACTGGTTGTAACTTGGTAATAGATGTTAGGCAAGTGAGAAAATGTTCATTTCTCATGGTGGTTGTGTATTTATGTTAAATTACTTGATCCCAACTAAAAAACAACTGGTAAACAATGGATTAATAAAAAGAAATCAAAACATTTAGTAATGTAAAAATACATATTTTTGCATGTGTCTATGGTAAATCTATTCTTTTTGTCCAATCATTCCACAAGATAAACTTTCCTCTTCTTCTTCTTCTGCGTCTTATTTATGAACAAACTCAGAAATGTTGTGACAGATTGATTGTGGAGTAAATCCAGGGGGGATACAGGTGTGACAGCGATACCATTGTTTTGACAGCATTTTAAGGTAAAGTCCCACCTGAATTATTCAGACGTGGCTACTGAAGTCATTGCACACAGACCCCATATGAGCCCTTTGTAAGCCCTGACTAGAGAGAGGAAAGAAAGAAAGAAAGAGAGAAAACAAAGAATTCAAGGAGTAGGACGTGAAAAAAAAATCAAGACAGAAAGAGGCAGAGATGGTGAGGAACAATTGGAAAAATCAGAAAAAAGCAAAGTTGAAAGAGATAAAAAAAAAAACAGAGACAGAGAGACAACGAGAGAGCAAGGACTTACAGTAAACTTAGTGTAAGTCCTCACCCTGTCACTCTGCTATCTAAGCCTAATGCTGACACCTAAGTGGCCCTCATTAGTCTGTTAGCAGCCACCCTGGTCAGCACGTGTGAGTGAGGTGGAAGCAGATGCGGGAGAGGAGGGGATGTAGGGGTTAAAGTGGGGATTGGCTGGATTTGGTGCAGCACAGACGTAATCCGGCCTCTCCGCTGCTTGAGATTCGACCTCTGTTTATGAACCTATGCGGAGATTTGTTTCCAAACCTGGAGACAGTGCATCTTTGAATTTCTTTCAAGAAACCGTGCCCCCAATTTGGTTCAGGACGGAGACCCAGTGTGTTTTGCGGAAGAAAGAGTTTACATCTGTGTCCCTGTCGAATCCTTCTAACCCCCTCTGGGGAGATTTTGGTTTCTTCACTGCTCAGTTTGAGGTCCTGGCTGCGTGTTTAAAGCAGCAGCAGCAGCAGCGAACACACAGCTTCACTGTCTTAGCAGCCTTCACACAGGCTACACACACAAAGTGCAGACGAAATCCTGAGCTTACACCTGTAAATATGCCTCACTGAAACTGCCTGTTGTAATCCTGTGAGCTTCCACAATCCGCCAGTACAAAGGGAATTGATGATAGGGTATTATGACAGTATACTAAATACGGCCCACCCTTAGAAGTGCCTGAGATGATATATTAACGCTGTTTCCCTAACTGCAACTGTACCAACACTGAGCTGCCTTTTAGTTTGTAATTAGATGATGGATTTTGAGATCAATCGCTAGATGAAACTACGTTGTGATTTGGGTTCTTTGTCTAGATTTGAACCGCTTAAATAATAATTAGTGTTTAGCCAAAATTGTTCTGATTCATTTTTATCACGCAATGTCATTAAAATAAAATCTGCATTCTTAAATACTGCAATAATGAGGCCAGTATTATGCTGTAATACCTGCTCATCATGTCTTGTTTTTTTTTTCAAAATATAGGTTGCAACAAGATGATTATTACCGTCACTGATGTCAAAGTACATACAGTGCTACCTCACATCCTATCAGCCATCCTATCAGAAAAGGCTGATTAAAAGGTGATTAAATAAAACATACTAATTTTCCTCAACAAACCATATCTTAATACAGTTAACATCCATACGTTTTATGCTAGTTACTATGCTACTTGCATAACCACATCCCTGCAATGTGAATGAGACAGAAAGTCGACTAACATCTTTTGGGTTCATTTTGTAAAACAAAAGCTGAGACTGAGAAGTCCTTTGGGCACCACTTACTGGTGGTGTATGATGTGTGTCAAAACACCTGCACATATTGTTTTCTATAAGCCCACGCACCTGGAGCGTCTTGACGCAGGTCATCAACTCGTCAGGATACGTCACTTTTCTACAGAGAGGCGAAGGCCTGGTGTCTCCTCCGGGCTAGCTGCTGTTCCACTAGCTTCTGTAACTCCATGCACATCTTTCATTAAGCATTTCTTGTTGCTGTCTTTCTGGAAAAAAATGAAAAGTGTTCTTGGGGTTTACTATCCATATTTTGAGATGAATAATAACCTACTACAGCACTTGCTATTAGAGGTGGAAACAACTAGAGCTCCCATTACAATTTAGCAGCGGTTTCTTCAATCCGCATGATGACATCCACCCATGCGCTCTTCTAATGTCATTTCTTCTAACTTTTTTGAACTTTTTTTCCTACTGTTTTCAGAAACATCTACACCATTTGGCCCTTTCTGTCCTGCTGTTACATGTCTTGTTATAGCCGTGGCTGAACCAGCAGCGGCCAATCAACCTGCCCTTCGACTCGCCTCTTTTGTCGAGCTGCTGACATTTAGCTCGGCAATGAGATAGATATTAAAAAATAAAAACAATTTCTTTAATTGTTACTATCTTACTATGGATTTTCTGTAATTTGTATTATTACAAATGAGGTTCTCTTACTTCTGGAACATAACGTTGATGTTGCAGTTTCACTTCTATCTATCTATTTCCCAGCGTCGATGGGCGTCCGCTCTCCAGAAGAGCAGCAATTTTATCCAGTTTGCTACCTTGAATACTTCAGTCTCTATGACACATCCAGAGTGTGCTACAGCTGTTGAATAACACAATGCTCAGCTACTTGGCTAATGTGTGTGTTGCACTTTAAAATGGCCTATATACATTTACATACTATTTATTTAGGTAAGAACATGACCTTTATTCTGCCCACCAACAGGGCAAATTTTAAATTTTTTGGCCCACTAGTGGTAATGATCTAAGAGTAATTAAGTTGTCCTTCCATTTTTCATCCAACCAGCAACAGTGTTTTCTATTTTCTGATGTATATTGAGTGTTAGAGCTTAATGAAGCTGCTGGTGTAGTTACACACTTTCAGGCTTATAGAAAGTAAGTCGACTCAAGAGTGGCTTTTTTAAAGATCAACATTGAAGTGGCGTTACTCATTCCGATTCTCCCAGCTGGGCCTGACACGTTGGTCACAAAGTGGCTTTGCTTTACTAACATTAGCTGACAAGGCTCGTACTGAATGAACCGAATATTCATTAAAGTACCGGCAACATCAGACAAGTCCTGCTGACTCTTGTTTGTATCAGCAGAGCTCGTCTGGAGTCCAACAACAACAACGCAACTCAGGGTAGTAATAACTTCCCAATCTATTTAGTACAAGTTCAGTGCCTTCGAATGGCAGGTAAATCCGAGTTACACAAAAACAATGGAGGCTTCACTCAGTGACATCACAGCCTCGAGTCAAATGTTTCGCCTGTTTGTCACAAAGTCGCACTGACAACCACTGGTCACACGCACACACACACGCACACACACACATACACACACACACACACACACACACACACACACACACGACGACACACCAAAACCGTGCAGGTACATAGGCATGTGCATACAAAGGACCCAGAATACACACAGGAACGCACATGCTTACACTCTCTCTCTCTCTCTCTCTCTCTTCCCGGCACAATTGGAGTGTCAAAGTGTCAGAGGAGCATTTGAAAAGCTGTAGTAATAACAGTTAAGGCAGGGCATCAGCGAGACGCAAGACTGACACTCTTAACCTGCCTCCATCAACACACATGAACTGCCTCACTGGCGGAGCAACAATTCTCTCACGGCACTAGTCAAAACAAAATGCGCTGTTCACACACTCGGGCCAAAAAGCTCTCCTCCTCTACACACAATGCTTATTTGTTGTATCCACACAGAGAGCACAAAAACAACATGCTGTTCTCATGAAATCAAAAGACCCCTGAATCCAGGTGAAAGCCCTTATTTCCTATTGATTTCACCTGTTAAATCCACTTCCAGCGTGAAGGGAAGGAGACAAAATATAAAGTTTACAAAAGGATTTTCAAGCCACTAAGAAGATTTGGACGGTGACTGTGAAGAGAGGCTTCAACTCAATACTGGAAAGATGGTCTTAATAGTTTGTAAATTCACAAGTATAGCAGCGTTTTTCAAAATCTGGGCTGAGGCCCAGAGGTGAGTCAGGGAGAGATTAAAATGGGCTTTCTGAATCAATCTTGGGAAATTGATATAACAAAATATTGGCTGTGTGATGTCGCCAAAGCTTTTTCGATTCCCCTCAAGTGTACAGAATGCTGGATAAAGTATCATGGCGTAAAATCAGGGTAGATTATCTTCAACGAGCCTCCACTGTTTCTGGCTGCAGGTAAGAAAACATAGATTCTCAGAGAAGAAATTTGATGTGAAATGTAGAAAGTTCCCCTTTATCTGTTCTATTCTCTCCTGTTCTGTAGTCGCAGCAGATAGCCTGAGGTTGACTCACTCAATTGCTCTTTCTAAACAGCAAAGATTTATGACCTCTAATCATTGTAGCAGCTCTTGCTTGTGGTCAGCCACCATCTTGTTTCTCGCCCTTGACGAGTCAAAACAAGCTTCACACCATTTTAAAAAAACAAACTAATAAAAAAACAACCCTTTTTGAAGAGATCTGCCCCACAGACAGCCCGCATCATTTCCACTCTGAAAGATTCATAGGGATATTTTACACCCTCATTGTGTTTACACACGTGGGTGTAAATGTAGCATACTGGTGAATGTTTTATGAATCTATATCCCCTTAGTGAGCTGCATGTGGTAAACTACACGCTGCAGGGATGTAATGAGGGACGATGATATCCTGGACAAGTCAGAGGAGGGTAATGAGGGCTGGCTGGGTTAGGAAAGGTTTGCGCAAAGGTTTGGCACCATTAAGATGGGGATGCTTGTGTAAGACACTGAAGAAGTACATTGACGCTGAAAGGCTTTCAAAGTCAAAATTACCGCATGTAACTGTTGAAATATGCCAGTGATTTGAATGGGTTTTAACTGCCGCCATATCATAGCCATTTTGTATGTAACTTACCAGGTTAAGTGGACTTTTAAGCTAGTTGTAGTGTCTTTGCCGCCTTAAAAAATCTGAGTTAAATGAACTAAATCTGAATAATTTGAGGTTCAAAGTACATTAAAGACCTTGGAAACAGCAGTAGGGGAAATAATCTCACAGCAAGGTTCATTTAGTAGTGATTCTTGAGCTTTCGATCACATGATCTTCATGAACAGATGTAGTTTGTTCAGTTGTTATGGAATTGTAGATGTTCAATTTGTCATTGGAGCACTTTAAGCACTTTTCGTCCATGTTGGCTTAAAAGCTCAGATTTCATTCTTGACATTGGAAACAGCAGTGGAGAAAATACTCACCACAAGGTCTATTTAGTAGCTGCTCTAGGGCTTCTCAATTTAATAATGTAACAAGTCAATGTTCAAAGTCAAAGTTTTAAGTTGACTTGAAATTAATGAAATGTGTATTTATTTACACAAGTTAAAGATAAAAGATGGGTAAAAGTTTGATGTTTTACTGTGTAGGGAAGAAAGCAAATGGGTAAATCAACTTTAAGACACTATCATGGCCAGTATTAGTGTTCCTTTCAAACATTTGGTCAGTCTCCTGTGATAATTTAGTTTTAATCATCAATACCTCTCAGAAAATGCTTCCTGTAGAGCGACAGGAATGATTTCGATCTACATCTTGTCAAGGTGAAGTGGAGGACGTGAAGGACGGTGTAATTATCACCGCGCAGGTTTTCCCTCCAGTCCTCCTCGCTGTCTCTCTTACTGTCTGTGTTTCCTTTCTCAACATGACAGAATGCCCTACAGGGTGACCTGTCAATCACTGTTGTCACAGTAGCACGCACGCACACAAACACACACACACACACACACACACACACACAGACACGGAAAAGAGGCATTATGTGCAAATGTGCAAATGTGCACATGAGTAGAAATGTTGCAGTAACATGAAAAGAGCTGGGAAGACAAGTTAAGATCACACATTGCAGGTAAACTGTTACTCCTGAAGTTTGGTAACGCTCTGGTTAGAATAGTCAAAACACACACATACACAGATGAACACACTGCTATTCAGTACAAGAGTTTTTACTTTCTTTTTTCAATAAAATATGCGCACAGTCAAATGGAAATGTGTACAAACATGCATGTGCACACATGAAGCGCAGCGCCTGACTTTGAACTTAATTTTTTTGTGAAGCAATGGAAACAACAACACACCCGTATGACTCATCATTAAGGAAAACTGTAAATGATCGTTTGTCAGTTGGCTGCTGCCTGGAGGGGATTGCAATCGTTTCATAGTAGGAGTGGGAGGTCTGTGAGGCTGGACTGAAGTGAAACGGTCTCCGGAATGTAAATTAGACAAATGAGCAAAAATAGATGAAGTAATAAGGGAGTAGAATGGTGTAATGTTGGGGCGGGGCATAACACACAAACCAATAAAATATCAGTTGGACAGAAGAAGGTAGTTTGATTTGATGGGAGGAGCAGGAGGGCGGGACTGTTCAAGCTGCAGCATGAGGTCACCTAGGCTTTGAAGATGCTTTGTTTCGTAGGAGGTGAGACTTTTCCAGGAATTTTACGTTTCTATTTCAAACTGTATTCAGCGCACTTCGATTCAATGATCCATTAACAATCTATTAGTTATTTCTGATAGATTCCCTACCTTCAAGCAGCCATAGTTTCTGTTAATTTCAGTATCAACCTGTAGAGGCCTGATGAGCTACAGTTAACTGATACAGGTAATCCAAAACTGTCAACAATTGTCCTTTCCTCTGATATATTGAGAGATCAAGCTTTTAAATAATCTGTGGCTTTTAATCAATACGTGCACACATACTGTGTATAGTCTGCCCTGCAGGCTCTCTACTGGTTTAACCTGCTTCAGTTTTCTGCCTGTGACATGAACAGTAGCCTGTCAGCTATTCGCAGAGACGCCATCTGCACTTCATCAGACAGACAGTTTCTTGCAATAACCCCTCTCAAATATCATCCTCCTCTTTTACATAACACCATGCTGCTCTTACACAGCTGTACTGCAAGCAGGTTAAAAACAGTTTTCAGCCTTTGTGTTTAACCTGCAGTACATAAGGAAACAGATGGGTGGAGTTTACTACATCAGATAAAATGTCAATGACTCAAAAAGTAAGCTGTCTATTTTTTAAGCCTCACCCATTTGGTACATATGTAATAGTGTAATGTTAATTATGTTTTTGTAGTGTTTTCTGTATCTTAATCTTGGATAAATAAAACAAAACATTGGATAGATGAAACGTCACTCCTACATTAGGCTACATATTCTTTGCATTGTATTTTGTTTATATGCATGGACACAAAAACACTGAGAAATATATGAATATGAATATACATGTTATATGGCTGCATTATGATTCCTGTCATTAGTTCAGAAAAATAGCAAGACAAATCAAAATTAAAATAAAGCATTAGTGCCAAAGTATCTTTTACACTATGACCAATGGCAGCTGTTCATAAAGGCAAAGACAAAGTCATCATGAACCTCATATTTTCTATGAGAAGAAAGTCTTCAACTGAGCTGCTGAAAACCGTTAGCCGGCAAACCAGCTGGCATCAATTTGTCTTTGTAAACCTCAAAAGTTTTGTTCCAATCCCTTTTCAGTATTAAACAAGCCTAATAGAGTCTACAGCCACGCTTGCGGCTCTGTGAGGCTGTTCTCAGGTACAGCGTTGCTTTCAACTAAATGCTAACACACACTTAGTTTTGCGCGTTAGCATGCAAACATTTGTGAATAAGCACTAAACACGAACTACAGCCGAGGCTGCTGGGAATGCCATTCGTTTTGCATGTAGTGACTCATAAACCACAGTGTTGGACAAAGTGAAATTTTGACCCGATGATGGCGCTAGATGACAACGTGAATAGTCTGCACCAAATTTCATGGCAATCCATCCGATAGTTGTTGAGACATTTCACTGAAAACTATAAATGTCATCCTCACGGCGACGCCAGAGAAAAAGTCAGTGGATCACTGAAGACCAACAGCGCCATCCAGATGTGTACGTTTAATTTGATGTCCTAAAATGCTGATGGATAGACAAATGAGATAAATGATGGATCAGAGAGCTATTGTAGTTAAATACAATACACTAAGATATGGGTGCAGTGTTGGTACAGTCAATTTGCCGCCAAACAAACCCTCCCACGTCGTTATATAAAATGGTTCATGCCAGTTCCGTGAGTTACGTTCAGCTCTACTGGACCTCTAACACTTCTTTATAAGTCATACGTCTGTCAGCGCAAACTGTCAGAGCTACACAACCGTAGCGCGTTAACAACTAGCGCCAAGTATGTTGAAAAGTTCAGCTCATGACTTCCCACTGTATGTTTTTTAGGTGTTTGTTGTGACTTGCTGCTTTTCAGGACTTTGAAGCCTTTAAAGTTTCTTGTTAATGACGGTTTGGGTTGTTTTTCATAAATGGTCCTATTTCTCACAATGATATTGACATGTATGACCATTCCAGTATGATCAAAGTGCTCTGCTGTTTTTGCCAACAACTGCGCCACATACTAGCAGATCCTTCTCTTCCTCTGTTAGTTGGACTATCAATGTTTGGATCTTAATGCAACCCAAAACTGAACAACTAACATATTTCAGCTGCAAACAGCCTTGGTCAGGATTTACTATCTGAAAGACACAGGTAAGGTGAATGCCACGTTATGACTGAACAGATTTAGTTTCTGTCAAACTTAACTGTCATTGTCAAAATATGGTTCTGTAATCTACACACATGGAGGCTGTCAGTCAATAATATTTCAATTAAAACAGCCAGAGGCCAGAGAAACATTAAACACATTAACCTGTGACAGTTTACACCAAGTCGAACCGACACCTGTGGATTTTCAGATATCAAAACATTTACAGTCTTTGTAAAGGTGAATCTTGGGCACGGCTGCCTCAGGACATGAAAGTTTGTTTTGGTTTTTGATCAGTGGAATCTATCCGCATTTTTCCTCTTTTGTCTCCCCAGCTGTTGTTTATTCTCTCTTGACCTGAATCAGGACGAGAGCCAAGCAAATGACACACATATCACACTGGATTAAAATACACATCACCTCACTCTCCAACATTTTTAAATGCAACTTACATCTGGAGCTTCCAGTTCAAGTCAGACAATCAAACCTGGAAGAAAAACAATAAACGTAAACCACTGAGGCTGAAGTGGTTTAGTGTTGGTGGGTATGTTTCTTTTTTTTACTCCACAGTCTGAAAAGTTGTGTCTTGTGTGCATTGTTTTCCGGTAGCTGCCTGTGACAATGCCAACAAGTCAACAGTCACTTTTTAAAGGAATTTTCTCATACTTTGAATATTCTCTTAGGTACGGACAAAATTTATGAGTGGACAGACAGTCTGTCTTTCTCCACAAGGAAAAAAAAAAAAACTTGTTTGACTTAAGTATCATAATGCCTTAGTCCGAATTAATTTGGAGTTAAAATATGATGCTGAAATTAACTAAAGTAACATAATATAATAACTAAAACAGACTGACCAGATCATCATCATCATCATCATGGCTTGCCAGTTTACTGAGAGGTTTTAGATTGTATGATTTTTATTGGTTAGAAGCTCTGCAGTGTGAAGGTCTTGTAACCGTTTTGTGAATTCAACTTTTCATTGTGTAATGAAACCCATTAAAGGAGAGGAACAGGTAGCTTAATATGTCAATTTTAGGGGCGTCGAGTATGCTGATGATCAAATCTCTTGAAGGCGCACCTCCTCATGAACAGATGGCAGTTTGTCCAGTTAAGAGAGTTTGCTAAATCCTAATTGAAACACTCTTACAAGCAATCCTCACAGAACAAAAGTAAGAGAGATTTAGGACAAGAATGCTAAAATGATTTTGCATGAGGCCCATTCTGTCCAAATCTCCAGAGAGGGCAGGTCCAATCCAAACAGACTGCACCCTAATAGGAGTAAATTGCAGTGGTTGCAGTTCATGGGGACTAAACTTCCAAAAATGTAATAGTCAAAATGGTGTCAATAGTGGAAAAACTTGTAATAGTCCTTTAAAGGAACCAAAGGACAGATGTAAAAACTTTACTCCACAGTGTGATAATTTGTCTGGTCCAGAGGACTCCAATAACAAATGTCAAGGTCTCCATTTAACAAGTGTTTTTCCTTCTTCAAATTCACTTCCACGTGTCTGGTGTCAAACTTGTCCTTTAATTTCCCTGAAAACCTATATGTCTATATGCATCTTTCACCCTTAAAAAAGTTCCAGTCTCCTTTAATTGACTCGTCTACAAGATGGGCTGTCACGTCCATCTCTCTTAACAACCACATCCACAATTCACCCACCGGAGGATAATGGCCAGGAGGAAAGGTGCCTTTAGGTGCCTCCAAGCCCTCTCTTTCCTGCTACCTTGGCCTGATTAAAACAATTGAGGGGGAACACGCGGGGTACTTGACCCAAACGGTGTTTCATACCAAATTGCTTTTGTTAGGTGAACCCAGCGCTACGCCTGGCCTGCCTGTCTGCCCGTGTCCAGGGGGGATTTGAGATGCATATACATGAGCGCTGCAGGCTGGGAGGGGAGTCAGGTGGAGTTCTGGAGGCCAATTTAGGCCTGGTGGGAGAGGTGAGGAGGACAAAGGAGAACGGAGAAGAGGGCAGGAGGCGAACCTAATAGAGCTTCCTGCTAACAAGCCCCATCTCTGGGCTTTAAGTCTGATGTCACCACATCTTCTCCTCCTCCTCCTCCTCCTCTTCTTCTTCCAGCAACACTCACTGTTTGCCTCTGCATAATTTCCCACACTCATTTTGTTACACTGTTATGCTGCTTTCTCGCCTTTTCTCCTTACACACCAATTTGGATGGGCAGCAGTGAGTTAAAGACTTCTCCTCTTTCTGCCTCATTTGTGGAGGCATAGAACAGGACAGGTTCTGGTGTTTGTTTGCATGTTTGTGTGTGTGTGTCGTCTATCTGTCTTTGTCAGACAGGTGCTTTGTTAAGCTGCTGCCAATCATTGTCTGGGTTGTCTTCCCCTCCCGAGAGTTTTTCTTTTCTTCCACGCACTGTTTGTTTGCGAGTGTAACCAAAAAGCAGCGGACAGGTTCGGTAGAGGAGATTACAGCTCTAAGTTTTCTTTCCTTTTCGACATTTCTCATGCGTCCCACGCTCCAGACAGTCAGAGCAGTTCATTAAGGTGGAGTTCCTCATAGCAGCGCTTCGGGCCTGGCAGGTAAGAGGTCAAAAAGTTTTCCCCAAGCAGTGTCTACCTACTCAACAAAGTCACTGAGACAAATCTTTTAGAAGTGTTTTTTGCCTAATTTGACTTATGGGAGCCAAGTCATATTATTTCTACTGTATGTGGGAACTTTTGGTTTGGTGCACTGTTTTGGTATAAATATCTAGCAGTAGCAGAATAGAAGGAAAGTGCCACACATTTGTTGGCAGATTAAGAAACTTTCAGGCATTTAAAATCTATTATAATATGTGCTCCATGTTAAAGTAAAAATGTTAAAATATGTTTCAGTAATTCAGTAAATATCTCATGCAGCATGCAGCCCAGTCTTTTATTTAAACCTGTTTCCTGTTCAAAAGTTCAAAAGACTTCCACTGTGAGGCACATGAGTAAAAGCCCTGTTTACCCCCAGTATTAGTTAAACCTTCAGACTTAGTTACCATCATAACAATCTATTACAGTAGCTACCACAACCAAACAAGCTCTAACCTTGTTTCTCTTTTCAGCCGTGATACTTTCTTTACTGACCAACCAAAAGCCCAACTCACAAAAGAGAGGTAAATATGACAAGTGGTAAATATTTTGAAGTTGGATTTCAATTTTGTGATATTATAAATGTTTTTTTGTCAGATATGAATGACAACTGATGCAAATGAACAGTTTGGCTTCATGATTTTGCATGTGATTTCAATAGGCTATAGATTCTATCATATCCAGAAGCAAACTGAAATCAATACATTTCCAAAGAAAACAAAACTGTTGTCTATGCACACCACAACGTACTCTACTGCACACCAAAATACTGTGTACATTTACTATTCTAATGTACACTGGACAACAAGCCAAAGTACCTTAATGACAAAATAGGTTGTTAGCTTGTCAGTGCCTTTCAAAACGATGCTTATGAGCATTTTGCTGATGCTGTGCGTCCTTCAGTAGGCCAAAGACACTTTCTGGTGTGACCGTGCATCATGCTACTACAGCCATGCTAGCAGCTCTGTGAGGCTGTACTTTGGCACAGCGATGCCTTAAGCTAAATGCTAACATCAGCATGCTAACATGCTCACTATAGCAATGCTAATATGCGGATGCTTAGAAGGTAATGTTTACCTACTTTAACATCTTAGTTTAGCATGTTAGCATGCTAATATTTGCTTAATATCACTAAACACAGAGTATGATGGGAATGTAATTAGTTTTGCAGGTATTTGGCCATAAACCAAAGTATTGGAAGAATTAAAATCTTGACCAGCTGATGTTGCCATCCTTAGAGCAGCGCTGCTTGCGTGGTTAAAAATTCCCAGCATGCAACCCAGCCAAAAATTGTGGCAAATTCAAATGCAACCCCGACCCCATAAAACCTCTTGAACATGAACAGCTGCGTAAATTGAGTTGTGTTACCACTTGATCATTCAGGAGATGTTCTGTCAGACATGGAGGGTTAAACCGAGGGCTTGTCTCCCTGTCAATCAAAGCAGCACGAGACCAACATCTCTGTCAAAAACCAACTTCATCCCCCTCCCACCGTGCCGCTGCGCTCTCATTTTGACATCTGTGTTAAACAAGGACTCCGACAAATCCTCCCTCTGCCGGCTTAGAGCAGCTACCTGGGGAAATCACAGCTGTCTGGCTGTGTGATTGTGCGTATGCATGTGTCATACATATCCATGATGCCACTGCTCCTCTGCCAACATGCAAGAATGGGTGTGTGCATGTGTATGTTAGCAGCATCCGATAAGCTTTGGTGTACCGACTCCTGGGGGTAATTGACAGACTCAGCCTCCTTGTTTAGGCCGGTCTCAGGGGGTGGCAGTTAGGCTGCCTGCGCTCAGAGCCGCAGACCTCCACTCATGGAGAATGCATAGAGGGATCTCTGGTGTATCTGCGGATTAGCTGCGTTGTAAAGGGCAAGGGGGCAAATAAGGCCACGGCAGGTGAAGTTATTTGTCATGCTTTAAGTGTGTGTGATTCTACAAACTGCACTAAGTGGTCGATTTAGAAATAGTAGCATGGCTGGACAATATGACCTGAAAATTAATAAAATGAATAGTCAAAAATGCCTTAAATGTGACAATTTAGTAATTATCAGTGCAGGATATTTCCTTTTCAAGTCAGGTTCCCACTGATATGTTTGTCCCGATTAATTACAGTCTGAGCAGCAGACAGTTTTCTTCTTCTGAACTGGACTGAACTGAGTGGTCAGCTGAGTCTCTGGTTAGATGTTAATGGTGGTCCACAGCTTGTTTGGGATACTAACTATTAATTTAATGCAAATTGATATATGAGTAAATTTAGGTTGATAAGTGATTCATAATGTCACTAATATGATAAATAAGTTTTATTGTACATTCCTAGTAATAGTAGTAGCTGTGGAAGAATTAACAATAGCTAAATAGCATTAGTTTAAGCAGGAGGAGTCCTAGTGGTACTCGCATGTACTGTTAAGGTGGAACTGGTTCAATGTCATGTCTTAGTCTTGAGAAGATTTCATAGGACCATCTGTGGATCAGTTAAAAAGTTTTACAAGGTGTGGAGTAGCCTTTTTGAACATCTCAAGAAAACATCCACCATATCCACTATATCTTAAACATAATGACTCACAATGTGACTTTTTAGCAGAGTGATTTTAACTCTGGGTTCTCCTATCTCGAATGAGCCTTCAGTTGAGATTATTTCATTATACTGTTCCCAAGGTCAAGAATGAACACGATATGTTTGTATATATATATGTATGTATGTATATATATATATATATATATATATGCTCTGTATGTGTACATACGCATATATGACAGATTTGCTGTATTATATCTGGATATATATTATGTGGCATGCATGGTATGAGTGACAAATGGTATTTGTTTAATATTACATTGGCTATCATACACTTATTTTAACATTATAACCACACATGGATACGGTATTATGGTATGTGGAATAGTAATAATTATTTATTATTGTAAATATGTTTTCATATACTTTTCATATACTCTTATGTACTTGTCTGGCCAGCCAGGTGGGGTCATGGGTTTAATAAAGAAGATGTGGACAATCACTTTTCCAGTTTAATTTCTCCCTCTCTCTTTCCTGGAAAAAAAAGAAAAGAAAAAGTAATAAAAAGAATTCAAAAGAAAATACTGGTGCTGTAGTATAGTACTAGGGGTGTTGGTGATGGTGGTGGTAGTACTATCAATACAAAAGGCAACAGTTTTAAAATAATAGCCTCTAAATTAGTCTTAATTGTGAGGAAATATTGAAGGCAATTCAATCCTAAATGGCTGGAAAAAACAGGACGTGGACATAAAACATACATGAACATAAATGCCATATCCTCAGTGGTAGTTACTATAAGAGAAACCTTGGTAAAAATACTGATAATACTGTATTTTGTATCAATATTGAAGTGTAGCAGCAAAATTAGCAGTTTGAGACGTAAAAGCAGAGGTTGCAGCTGCAGCAGGGCTGTAGCTCAGGTGGATCGGCCATCATAGAGTTTGTGGTTAGATCCCCGGCTCCTCGTCCACATGTCAAAGTCAGAAAACAGAAAAGAGCACAACACTAAACAGAGAATATCTTTCCCGTCCTCCTTCTCTCTGCAGGTATTTCCTCAGTGATGCTTCCCACCCACAGTCTGTCAGACATGACCCAACCTGCGGCAGTGCTGACTTGGTGGGTCTCTGCCTGCGGTGGCAGCATTAACAAACACTAGCTCTCATCCAGAACATCAAACAGGGCAGGGCCTCCAGGAGAAACCAGGGGAGAGGTTAGCAAGTATTAGGGATATTGTGTTTAATAACATTAGAATTAACATTTGATGAGCACTTGTACTCTCAGCATGACATTTTTATTTTCATAACACGATGCTCTACTCATTGAGGCATACAGGACTAATTTATACAGCCTTGATTCTAGTAGTAGTAGTAGTAGTAGTAGTAGTAATACCAGAAGCTGTAACAGTAGTACTAATACAGGGGATAGACAACATAATCCATACACAAAGGATTTTATATCTAAAGTTCTTCCTCACTGTTACTACTACTACTACTTAGCAGCAATACTCAGCTATAAAACAGCCAATCAGCATTTTGATACTAATTATTAATCATGAGGCTTTTGATTCTCTTTCCAAATTTTCTGTGGTGTGGCTACAGTTCAGCTATAGTTACCTGAAGAGACAACATTAGTTCTCATCTGCAGTACCAGACGTACTACATGACTAGATGTTTAAAAAATACATACAAAAGATGAAATAGAGATTCTTGTGGTGGGAAGCATTTCTATAGACAGATGGGCTTTCTGTGTTTACTGTTTAACTCTCATATAGTGTTGTTATTGTTGGTAAGAGGATCCCCATTAGCTTCCACTGATGTGGTTGCTGTGTCTTCCTGGGGTCCATTAGTACACACAAATATACAACAGTTATTAAAGAAAAGAAATTACAAGAGGAATATAAAATAAAACAAAAATAAAAGAATTAATAACAAGGTCGGTTGTATTGTATAGTCATATGAGGCATCCATATATGAACAGGCTGTGGTGATGTGTTTGGGTATGTATGTTTACGGTCACAGGGACACAAACCTTCACAGAGGTTTGGGGGTACGCAGAAAGACTTTATTCTCCCTTTTTCATGATCAGACCTCACACAGCTCTCTGCTCCCCTAAAACATGACACCAAACATAGCCGAAGAGACACATGACGCAACTAACTGTTCATCAGAACAGCATCGTGCTCACGAAACCTCACCTGACCCACTGACAGAGCAGGAGGGCGACGCATCATCAGCACTATCATCAAACGTCTGTATCTCACGCTTCACTGGATTCCACATCTGCTATGAGACAGAACTATCTGGTGATTGTGTGAAATACAGCATGTTGTCAGCGATGATAACCAGGCATGAGAGATCGCACAAGAGGTGTTTATTTTCTTTGTCTGAGCCTGGCAGTCACGCCTGGCTTTACTGAAACTCCCCAAGCAGAACGTGCTCTCAGTAGACCGCTGTGATGAATTGATTATGATCTGACAGTGCGTGGATCCACAGAAACAGAGGTGTGACGGTGCAGGTTATCCCCTTCTTTTAACCTTGCAGTGCTGCACAGCTCAGACTGGTAGATCTAAACTCTGACAGTGGCAGGTTTGAAAGTATGATTCCCAGTTCTGTTACAAACACACTGAGCTCATGGTAATGTAATGCAGTTCCCTTGATGTACCACTGACCATTTTCTTTGCCTTTTCTGTCACGAAAGGTTGCTAATCTGAAGTCACACAAAAAACAAAGCAACCCTGGGGACTTTTCATGACATCACACAAGGATTGACAAAATATATTTGTACACTTGAAAAGAGGCTTTCATTTTTCAGTATATTCAAAGATCATAGCTGCTATGAGAGGTGAGTTTGGATTATTGGTCAGATAATAGTCTCTGGTAGCTTGTGATTTCATTTTCTTTGCTATTTCCTTTCATTCTATAGACCAAACGATTGATCCATTAATTGAGAAATAAGCAGTATATTAATTTGTAATAAAAAATGTTAGTTGCAGCCCTACAATGATGGTTAAATGATAAATGGACTTCACTTCACTTACATAGCGCTTTTCAACCTTAACGGTGCCCAAGGCGCTTTTACAGATTGGTCTCATTCACCCATTCACACACCAGTGGGGACGGAGCTGCCATGCAAGGTGCTGGCCTCCATCGGGAGCACCTTGGGATTCAGTGTCTTGCCCAAGGACACTTCGACATGTGGACAGGAGGAGCCAGGGATCGAATCGCCAACCCTGGGATTAATGAACCCACTCTATTTCCTGAGCCACAGCCGCCTTCGTTAACTTACTTCAGAGATAAAGCTCTTTCCTGTGTATTCTGCTGTCAGCCATTTTCTCTCCACATACGTATGTCAAAATGTCTTTTCACACAGTGTAAATTGCTGAAATTCCTTCCAGTGTGACAGATTCCTGTATCTATTCTACGTGGTAAACAAAGTGAGACTTGGACCTGTATGACACAGGTACAATATGGACTCCCCAGCAGGTACTGGTCTATTTATCTCCTGGGGTAAACAAAGACACAATCTCTCCCAGGTCTGCACGTTGTTAATCTTCGTCATTTGATTGCACACTGTGGCACTGTAATGACAAACATGGTGTGGTGGTTTCTGGCCACATGCTGCCAAACCCTAAGGTGTGGTCGCCTCCTCTCCAGATGGCTGGCTGGTTGGTGTTTTGGCTAGTTGACAATATGATGGCCTGACTGATGGTTTGGTTGGTTGTTGAGCTGATTGACTGTTTGTTGGATGCCTGCTGTGTTTCTCTCTGCTTGAGATGAGGGTTTGGTTGGCTGGATTGGTAATTGACAACTTGGTGTGATAGCTGTGGCTGTTGGCTGTTTTCTTATTTAGGTCACTGTTTGTGTCGGCAAAATTCAGCCCACCATATTTAGTATCTTTGGGGCCGTTGGGATCTCCTCTAGAATTTGAAATAAAGTTCTGTATGTTTAAACAATTTTTGCCTGCACAGCATGAGTTTGTACTGACTGACCCGTCGGTAAGACGCTGCTTGTTAAGCGGTTAAAGAAAAGTATGTTTGGAGTGTGCATGCCATGATTTGCAGATCTCCCAGATGCAGAGATTGCCTCTCCAACCAGGCTTTAATCTGTTGCCCAAGTTAGGATTTTCTGGCACCAGTAACTGACAATGAAGACCATGAGCTGGTCTGCTGACCAGTTGGCCATTTGGCTCGTTATCTGGTTAACTATTTGGCTGAGTTGGTTGGTGTTTTGGCTCTTTTTGGGTTAGTTGACTGGCTGCATCACCACAGACAACAACACAACTCCCTCCAGGCAACCACTCATGCATGAGGACTTTAAAACAGAGGCTACAGTTGGCCCTGGTGATGTGAACCACATCTGGTTATACACAGGAAAACCAAACCATAAGCAGCCAAGCAAAATAATACACAAACTTGGTAATTTGTAATCTCTGTCAACATACACAGGAGACCGGCAAAGGATCAAGATAATGGTTTATGATCTGGATGCATATTGGCTTGTTTATCCCGTCCTCCTGAAGACACACAGAGAGAGAGAGAGAAGGAGGAGGAGATGGAAAGACATATGTTGTTTAAAAAGTATAATCCTCGGATCTGTGATGGGTATGTGGCTCTGCTATGTGTCTCAGCTCAGGCTGTAATGATGTATGGCAGCTTCATTGAGGCTCAGCCGCAGATGTCTTTATATTTGGTTTTATTCTTTGTTGTAGAACTTTATTTACGTGTTTGTTCATGCAGCATTCCTGCCAGTAAAATAACAGTGACTGAATGAGGCTGAAATAGAGAAAATAAAGCAAGGATTAACTGAAACAACACCATCTAGAAGATTATTTCTACTTAACTAATTCTTATCTGTGATCCGTATGTACGATGTTTCTGTAAATGTATTAATGCAACTGTAAAATAAGATATAAGATAGGATTCATCCATTTTCCCTGACCTGTAGTGGAAATTTGTCTTCTGAAATTCAATTTCATTCTTTAATTTCTTCAGCAACAAAAGTGCAGAAGAAGACATATTAAACACCTACAGTAACACATAAGAATAGTAAGAAATATACAATGCCTTTATGTACACACCACACCCATGTGCGCCCATGCATGCACACTGACCACACACACATATACACAAACATAAACCTGTCAAGATAAGGAAAATAAAAAAAACAGCTTGTTAGGGTCATTAATCGAGAGTAGTGACTTATAATATATTAAAATGACTATGAAATCGCTGTTTAAATAACACACACATTCAGGTTACATTCAGAGCATTTGGGTGTTGGGGAGAGAACAGTACAATGATTTCTTGCTGAAAACCATATTTAGTTGAGATGTTGTATCATCAGTTTATTTGACAGCACATATTTTGATATGTCAGCAAAAAGAGAATCCCTTCCTGTTCATGTACACGTTTGCTTTAAGTTTTTAGTCGATTGATTCCTAATGGAAGGAGTTTAATTTCAGATTTTGCGGCTCCGCTAGCTTCCTCGATGCTTCTTCATAGCACAGGTGAGTAAAATGTGTTACTCAGCAAAACAGAAAAGAGACTCACTATCAGTTATGACTAAGACTCATCCCAGTAAGCCCGACTTTCATGGATCATCAGCAGCCTCTTTAGTTGATCCAACATCAGTCATGATGTTCATGGGTGGGTTGCTGTCAATCGCCACCGTGTAGCTTTAGCTGCTCCCATTAGCACAACAGAGAAGCTAATGCATTTACTGCAGCCATTTAAAGGTTTATATGACATGAAGTAGGATTCACAGTATGAAAAAACGGTGGTTAAACACAAATGGCTTCAGTTCTTCTGAAAGATTTCACACGGCCTTCTTAAATAATGCAATAAGGACAAATGTATATATTATAACAACAGTATTTTGCGATTATGTTGGCTCAGTTTTCACAAAAACTTGTGCAAAACTAATACTCATATAGCATGCAAGATGAAAACAACTGTATAAATTAGACAATACATCATGCATCAACTTTATCAGACCATCTTAACATGTTTATCATCATTTTTGTAAAATAAAAACAAAAATTATGAAATGATCCTGTCCAACAATAATGCATTCTCATAAAAAAGTATGCAATTGTCATTTTTAGCAAAGCTCATACAGCATGAATAAGAAGGAGAAAATGTGCAACTTACGCATAAGCATTTGAAAACCTTCATTTGAGTAAAGATCATACACTCAAATTACAGTTAAATCACACATGAAGTGTTTAAGCAATGTGCAGCACAACTCTCATAAATAGCTTCCCCCACAGTATATCTGCATACACAATATTTAATAAATGCACACAGGCAGCCCAAATCTGCAATACCTAAAAATACAAACTATGTAATTACAATGTTTGCGCATTTGACGTTTAATGAGCCTGTGTGCTCATACCTGGCAGCACTATTGTCAGACATTTCATTGTTGCTATTGAGCAAACCATTCATCCATTAATCTCACTATTTTCAATAAAGTGTTTGTTCAGACAGAATACAGGATGAAGGTGTGTGTAGTCTGGGTGTTATTTCCTGTGCTATTGTGTGTTGTCATACAGCAATATGGTGGGAACCGCGCAGAATGCTCTCTCGTCTTTGTGTTTGTCTGTGTTTCTGTGTGTCTGGCTGTGCTGTGGCTTCTCACACAAACTAGTTTCTGCTTGCCTTGCGGCTACATCTGAGGTTAGGAGTGTGAGCGTGCGTGTGAGCGTGCGTGTGAGCGTGCGTGTGTGTGTGCATGTGTATGTGTATGTGTGGTATGAATTCTCAAAGCGTCAATCAAATTTAAATCCGGAGATGAAAGGAAGGGGATGCCCTTCCCTGCCTTTTAATTATAGTGTTTGTGGTGAAGGACTCAGGAAACTCAGATGCTAATGTAGCGTACAGTTGCCACTGTTCCGCTTACCTGGTCAGGTAGACAATACAGTTCCCTCGCTGAGTCTCATGCTTAATTAATCATTTACATTACAGGGAGAGTGGGAGGGAGGCAGTAGAGATGAAGCTGGGGGAGAGCCAAGATAAAGACAGAGAACGAGAGGTAAAGAAATGCTGGTGACTTCTTTGTTTTAGAGTTTTTTAGTGTGATGGGACTGCAGGGAGGAGGAGGTACGATTAAAGGAAGGGGTTGAAGGGAAAGAGGGTAGTTGCCACGGTCACGCAGGTATATAGTATATTGTTTAAGGTAGGAGGGAGAGGCTGGAGGCAGACAGGTTAATCCTCTCCAGGCAACCAATTACAGACTTCCATCTCCCATCCTTCCTCCCCCGTATAATCTCACTGACTCACCCTCACACTCCCTTCCCTCCTCTCATCCCAGCCGCCACGTCCTCCTCTCCTCTCTTTCTTTTTCTCCCACAACGCAGCCCAGTATTTCTAGAACACGATGTCCATGTCGGATAGTTCTGCACCTCATGATTTCACATCCAGTGCCAATGCAGGAAGTAGTGTCGTTCGCGCAGCGAGGCAGAACGTTAGGGTGTGGAGCTTGAGGCAGTGGATGGGCGTGTAGTGCGTCAGACTTTCATGCAGCAACTGTAACCACAATTTTCCCAATCCTTAACCATGTCGTAGCTGTCATGTGCAAATACTGTTGAAAGAAAGACTGGTTTAAAACGTTGGCACTGGATGTAAAAACATACTCACTGAATATTTTGCAACTTGGCAGGTATGTTCGTTAAAAACATTTGCTCATTATTTTGATAAAAATACGTTTCTCTTGAAATGTATTTGCTGGAACAAATTGGTAATACATAAATGTAGTTTCTAGGAGACAGAGTTGAAATGTCTATTATTGTTGTATGTTATTTGTACAGTGTGAGTGTAACTGAGCCAGTGAACTAATTTTCTTATTGTTCATCTTGGACTGACTTCATTTCAGAGGCATCATAAAACAACGTGTGGCAGGAAAGGCGACATACTGGAGCAGACAAGATAGTTTGGCGAGGCTTTGATCTGTGGAGTAGCAGAATACTATCTAATCCTTTAATGGGTGGATGCTGAGTCGTCCTGATGTTCGTCACACTGAGTACCATCTGTCACTCACACGTGCAGGTTTTGAAACCAGGTCTGAGCCAACTTAAGCGTAAATGTGATGAGAAGAGAATTAAAGTGAAGAGAAAGAGAAATCTGTTTATGTATCTTCTCATAATTTATGTAACAGCTTACTTCAACAGTATCATATTCCCTCCTGTGGTTAATGCACTAAATCCTACAGTTTATACATCTTTTTCAGTTTAATCTGAAAGCAAAAATAACTTTCCATTTTTAGTTGCTGCCCCTCATGTGGATATCATTTTCTTAAGGTTTTTCTGTTGCAGTTCATTATATCCAGCTACAATGCCAAACCCACACAGTTTGATTCTGGGTCATGCATTAATGTGTTTGCTTTTGCACTGTTTAGACACTTAGAAAATAAACCTCTTTATTCTGCAAGTCCCCATGAAGCGTAGCCAAACAAGACACAGACTCCAAACACAATAAGCTTTCACTTTGTGCAACCGCTTTGTAGAGGACCAACATCCCCTCAGGCCCGTCGCCAGTGGTCACACGCAGGGTTTTATTGTGTCACATCTCAGCTATCTTTCTGCCAGACACGAAGGTGGCCAACACTGATGAACGATAAATGACATCTTAAAGGCATTACACACATCTGGTCCCATTAGAATATTATGTTGGTGTTACTTTATAACCTGCAGTGATCATATCATCTTCTTACATGCACGTTAATGATTTGATTCAAATGAAATTAAAGCAATGCTCCAGTTATTGCACCTTAATCAGATTGTTTTAACTGACATTGAAGTGAGCGCAACTTGATTTGAATGTCTGGATCTTATGTCACATATTTGATTTGTTGTTGTGTGTACTGGAAAAATCTTATTCTGATTTCTTATAGTATTTTGAGTATATACACGTATAGTAGTATATATAGTAGTATATATGTAGCAAAAAACATCTGAGTGACCCTGTTGCAAATCAAAGCCTCGATACACAAACAGCAGCGTGACTATCTGTGATGGAAAGAAAAATACATTTGGGGGGGTTGTTGTTATTAAGTGTTGCAGATAAGATTTTCTCTCTGAGCTACTGTACGTTGTTTTAGCCAATAACAAAATTATCTGACAAATCATGTCACCTCAGGTTGATGGATAAATTAGGTTTGTGCAAACCATGTAAATACTTTAATCAAACAGTTTTTAGGGAAGGCGATGTCTGTTGCTCAGCCCACCACTTTGGTCCAGACTGAAATATCCAAACAACTATAGGATGGATTGCCATGAAAATTTATACAAACATTAATGGTTCCCAGATTATGTATCCTACTGACTTTCGTGATCCTCTGACTTCATCTCGTGCCACCATAAGGTTGACATTTGTGTTTTTGAGTGAAATGTCTTGAGAACTATTGGGTGGATTGCAATGAAATTTCGTACACACGTTCACGTTCCGCTCAGGATGAATTGTGATAACTTTGGTGATCCCAAATGAAATGAAACTGCTGATCTTGTAGCAGACCCCCTATGCAGCCCAGCTGAGAGCACAAACTGTGGCTACAAGGGCCCCAATTAGGCCCCTGCTCCTGGGGTGAGAGTACCCTAGGGACACCCTCTCTCCCCCCCTCACTACCTAAATCCCTGCGCAGGGATTAAAGACGGCGGGGCTGCAGAAAAAGATGATTCACAAAGCTTCTTGCCCTTTTTTTGTTCTTGTGTAAGAGAGTAGGTGTGGGGTTAGTGGGGGAGGGATGGAGGTACTGTAGATGTGTGTGCGCATGTGCATGAATGCATGTGCTCTGTCACTAGGACAAGTATATCTGTTTGTATATTTCCATTTGAACGTGTGCGTGTGCGTGTCTGTGTGTGTGTGTGTGTGTGTGTTATTGCCAGAAGGAGGTATTAGTGCACAATGGGTTGTAGGCACTAAAATGGCAGCCTGCTGCACTGAAGTAATTTGTTCTTCCTGGCTTGTACCACACTGCAGCATACACACAGTGTGTTTCTAAAATGGCCCGAGTGACGCTGATGTTTAGACACATTGCGCTGTGAAACAGGTAGTCCATTCATAGGGCTGCCATCATCACACATCCAGGATTAAGGAGCTTCCATCTTCCACCATTTCCCATACAGCTCCGTAGGTGGAGGATGACACCGACACCTCCAGGGTCGGCACTTCAAAGGCTCTTTGCATCGGATCATCCAACAGCCACAAAATGATCACATGCTGTGAAAGGAAGAGTTTGAAAAGATGAAAAATAGAGTAAAGTATGCCCCAAATGTGTGGTTAGATTATAAAATGCCAAAGCGCTCATATGATCTAAAAAAATCCTTTACCTAAAGAGTAAAATATATAACAAATACTTAGGGATTTGTATAATGTTATATTGTAGCACCCTTTTCATGCCCCTAAGCTTGCTGATTTTTACCTGGACAGTCCAGTTCTTCAAACAAAACCTACACATAGCTATGTGAGTAATTATTGTCTTTACTTTTTTGCTGCGAGGTAAAGATTTGTCCTAATTACATCCACGGCTAAATCCTTCCTCTTTGTCTCTCTTTCTTCTCCACACACATTTCTATCTTCAGGCCCTTTCAGATATGAAATCTCTAACATTGTTAGCTTCGCGCATATGTTGAAGAACTGCTTTTGTGACTCTCACATGTAAAGGTCTTTGTGATGGAAAATGCATGAATAAGCAAGGCAGGATGTAAGAGCCAAAACGTAATAAATGATATAGTCAATCAGTTTGTTATTATGTGCATACATTTTCATAGATACGGATTTAATTATTGTTATTATTCTGTTTAATTATTAGTGGGAATTATTCATTTTGATGTTTGGATCTTCATATTCTGAAACACTGCTAGAAGAGAAAAATGTAAAGTAAAGTAGTTTAGAAGAAAGTAAACTAAGATAAGAGTGGAACAAAATAGGTTTTTGACCGTATAACAGCATTAAAGAACTGAGAAAGACAGGTTGGATATTTTGGATTTACCTTGTAGATGGAAACTGAAATAAGGAGGATGTTAATTAACAGTCAAAACCAGATGATCAGATCTCAGCCTCGATATAACGAGAGTATTACTGAATATTTGAATTAGAGTAAAAATGTTACCGACTGCTACCCGACTGCCCTATACAGGAAGTTGTAACGTACAAGGTAAGAGACTTTTACTTGTCCTCAGCGCTGTGGGAGAGCAGTTTTCCAAATCCAACGCCAGATTAGTTTCCAGCTATCTTTACAAACGTAGTTCAAAAGCAGCTCATGTAGCTCCCAAAAGTTTCTCTTCAAAGTAAAATCTGCAACTTCAAAATGAGTGAGGAGTCACGTCCTCATGTTGGTTCGTAAATGCTGAAAACCAAGCTTATAATGTAATCTTGTGAGTGCCTTTACTGACAGTGTGTGTGCTTTTATTCTACTCTTGATTCATGCAGAAAATGTTATAAAAAAAACTAACTTTAGGTCTTTTTCAAATTACACAGTAATGTTAAATTGCACATATGAAAAGGGCCGTTCTGCCTCTTTTTCTGCCAGTGAGCTTTTTTATTTCAGGTGAATCTGATCAGATTTTAAGTGCTCCTCTCTCAGTCCTGTTTTAGATGTAAAGCTGAAAGGCTTTTCTCTCCCCTTCAAATGTTATATAAATATATCTTCTCTCTCTCTCTCTTGGTTTCAATCAAATCTTCCACTGCTCTCAGCCCCTTTGTATTGGCACACTGTTGGAGCAGACTCAAGACATGAAACACACACACACATTGACGCTTGTTAGGCCCTGGCAGAGAAAAGAAAAAAACTGAGGTAGCAAAAGGGGGGAAGAAAGAAAAAAAACATCCCTGAGGTGGCTTGTAAATTGCGCTGGAATGCCGACGCAGCCAATCAAATGGCAGGAGACGGAGCCAGATTGGGAGGGGCGGGCGTACAGCAATGATGATGCTAATGCAGCCAATTAGAGCTGGGCTGGCCACGTTCCGTTTTCCCCCTCCACAATGTCAATGGCAACATTTATCCCCCAATAAAACAGACATGATCTCAGGAGCCTGGGCCCTGCCAGGGCTTTCCGTTTCTACAAATTTCAGTTGATTGTACAGTGCTGTGCCTGGAAGCACTTCGAGGGATGATTACTGAGCTTGTGTTACATGTTTAAAGGGAGATTCCACACCGTTTTTTTTTTTCAGGGGTTTTCTCTCTCTGTAAGTTGGGATTCCTGACTGAAATATTAAGAGTTAAACACAGGGTGCTCTCTCTTCTTCCCGACACTTAGACAAAAATAAACTAGATGCATGTACACACACACACAAACACATACACAGCCACTCAGACAGCAGGATTAACCTCCTAAGGCTGGAAACAGTAGGAAGGACACAACAGCCTGAAATCAGGAATCTAAATCTCTTTAAGTGTAACAAGACGAGTTCAGGGGGTTATTCTTGCTGTTGAGAGGAAATGTCAAATCTCCAAGATCTCATTTTAAAGTATCTAAATCTTTTTTTAATTTTAGTTTGTTTTTTTTTAGCTTAAACATTATGCATTTCACTTTACTCGACTCATTTGAAAGTTTGATCAAAAGTGATGGAGTTTACTCAAATAATAGATGGACATAAACCTCCAACTTAGGATCAAACATGCTGGTAACAATGAAAAACATTAACAGCATTACTATAACATAACGTCTCTACAAATAAGGAGTACATGTTTATTCTTTCATAATTACAATATCTATATGCGTATTATTTAACACTATTTAAAGCTGAGCATGAAACGTACAAAGCAAAAATAAAACAGAATAGATATGTATAAAGAACAGTAGAATAAAAAGCTTTAGATGTGTGTTTTATATTTGTACAATTTTTGTGATTAATTGTAATTACGTGATTGACATATTTCATCTGTGGAGTATTATTTTTATATTGTAAAAGACATCAAATATAATTTTGAAAATGTTTTTTGTAGTCTATAGTGTAGTATTTAATTTCCCAGCATGCCTTCTGTGTTTTTCAGGGGGTCAATGCTCTTTTTGTGTGTACAACGTTAAATTAAAGCTGGATAACAAACCAAATCCTGCATGATGAATGAGAAATTCACTGTAATCCAGAAGCTTAAATACCTGGATCTTTATTTCCCTCACTGCATGTTCAGTGCTGATCACATCCATCGTTTCCATCGACGCCTGCAGTCGACTTCTGACTGATTTGAGTCTTTGTTTAACGACTGATGCATTGCAGCAGAGAGACTTGGAATTATGGATGACTGACACAATTTATTTCCTCAAGATTCATGTGATCTTATTGATTTGTTTTCTGCATTTACAGGACTAGGAGTGCCTACATTTTTTGTATGGGTGTTGTACTGTATTCGTGGAGCTACACATATAATAATAAAACCTCCATGAAGGACTTTAGTGTTAAGTAGAAGCTCTGCACACTTTTTTACTCAGCACACACACTCACACATTCACATTTCCCACAGCTTTTGTCCTAGATTGATCCATTTGAGCACATTCATTAGTCAGAATATTAAATGCTAACGTGAATAATTAGTTAGGGTATCATCCAACAGTGGCCTCTTTGTTTTATATGAGGCGCTCTGTTGCTGCCTGCCTGCTCTTTACCAGCAGGAAGGTGGTGTGGAAATGTTGCAGCTAATCTTGTTGCTGCATCTAAAGACCATTATGTTGTGATCCGCATGACAATGGTCCCTTAAGCCTCATAAAGCCTGTTGAATTAGCAACTTAGTCCCAGTTTGTCTGTGTCGTCAGTGTTCTGGATAAGGTGTATGTGCACGTGTGGACACTGTGCATATACTTTTATTTTCTCTGCAGAGTGCTTTTTCACACAGTCCAGGCTAATGCAGCCCTCCTGCATGTGTTAGATCTGTTTATTTTTTCACATGTGAAATGTTTTCTGAATTTGAATCTAAATTGAAATGCAGAAAACACGCAGATGTAATGTACTTACCTTGCAAAATGCAAGATTACACAACACAGAGATTACACAACAGTCTGCTCCACCTCTCCTGGCTTCAGTATTGCATCTTTGTTCACAGACTCTTTTCAGTGTATATTGAAGTTTCATGCTTAAATATAAATGTATAGTTTAAAAAGCTCAGTGTAGTGTATACAGTAAAATGTTTATCTCATATAATGGGATTTTGACACTTATTTAAACCATTTTTTTGGCATTATATGTTGGAAAATGGTAGACTTTGTTGACTTTTTTTACTTTAAGATAAGTCAAACCCCTGACCAAAACTTTAACTAAAACAATATAGCCTGAAGTCTAATCACAACCTTGACTTTAAGTATTTCGACTTAACCTTAACTGCAAAAAAAAGTGAGCCAACACCAACTTATTAGATATGTGTGGTGGCAGTTTAGTTGTCGTTTGGCAGGAAAATGTAATATTATTAAGAAAAACCAGGCCCTCACTGTTTGTATGATATTCACAGGATATGATGGGCGTGAGAATACACTTTTCAAGTCCTCAGTATTTTCCCCTCACGTCACACCTCCTGTTAACAGTATCCAGCAGTGTACTGTCTCACCATCGCACTGTGCTTTAATTTAACTCTGCATATTTTCCATGAAGACAGCATTATCCAGCAGTGATCCCCCGCCTCTCCCTTGTCATTAGCAGCGCCACTTAGCAGCGCCGTTATCTCCCTGAGACAATGCTTCATCACTGGATTAGACTTTAATTGGCTGCATTAGCTGCCCCCCCCCAGCTCTGCAGCAGCTGTGATCTCAAAGGACCCCGTCCCTGAGTCAGACTCACACTGCAGGCTTTGCCCCCGCTGCCGACAGTCAGCAGGTAGGAATGGAAGCATGTTTTGGAAACTGGTGAACTTTAGATAAATAATACAATCCAACACTTGCTTGCAATTACGCTGCTGCGGTTGCTTTTCTCACTTATTATGCCTGCACATGGGCATAGTGAGGACCAAAATGGGAGATCGAGAGATAAGTGAATCAAGTTTAGGGCCACTGTGAGGCCTCCAAAACCAACTGAAAATGTGAATTTTTTTTTTTGCTTCTTGCATCATTTATTCATTTTTGTTCAATTTAAGTATTTAAAGGAACAGTCCCTCATGTTTTATAGTGCTCAATTGTGCGCTTAAATCCCAAAAATGTTCTCAAAGATGAACAGGATTTGGGGGCATTGTATCAAATCTTGCATACGCCCCTCAAAAAAGGCTCGGGCCGGTCGCTTATGTGCCAGTATTTTGAAGCTATGAAGGGTTTTGATTTTTATACCCTCACATAAAGAAGGTGAGCAAGTTAAAATGCACAAACAAACTTCCAAAAAACATGTTCTCCCTCTACATGTAAAGCTCTTCACACATTTCCCTCAGACGGACAAACACATCTGCTAATCTCTGAGATGTTTCGGAAACCTCATTAAGTCTGTCTGGCTGAATTAAATTAATTTATAATTGTTGCTTTAATTGATAACTAATTAAACAATATAAAAAGGATCCATGGCGAGGCTTTAATGCAGTAAAAGTTTCAGCTTGGCTCAGCCAAGGCCTTATGTGAGGCCCTGCAGCGCTGACCCCACATCTGCTGCACAAGCCTCCCTATCGAGGCCAGGCAGGGCTTTAATGTGTGTGTGTGTGTGTGTGTGTTTGAGAGAGAGGGGCTTATAGCTCTGCTGGCCCAGAGAACAGCCTGCCAGGGTTTATAAGACAGTAAGGACTCCATTATAAAGCGCTTTGCCTGCCTGTTTGGAGGTAACTCTGTGTGTTTTCGCTGTAGGAGGCTTCAGCATCAATTTTAAAACTCCATATTACATCATTTAAATTCTTCTTTTTATTTGTTTGTTGTTTATTTTCTTCCTCGTGATTGCTCTGTAAAGCGTTTTTGTGAAACCCTTGGGTTTAGGGAGGTGTTTTAACAACATATTATCTCCTATAAAATCATGTTTCCTAGCAATTATCACCGCTCTTTCCAAATGATCCCCAGTACTGCAACATACTGTCTGCATATTTATAAAAGCCTGGTTGAACTTGCACAGCGGCGTGTTTTTGTTCAACTTTTAAGTCTTATAGGGTCAAATATGTTAAGTCTAAAATGTATTTTTTATTTAAAATAACTTCAGTGAACAATGGACAAAGGTAAGATACAGGTGAAAGATTTTACAAACAATATTAATTAATTTATACATTTTTAAGAAATTGTGGCTCAATTGTTAATTAGCCCATGCCTGAATTAAATGTTTTACTATGTATTTTTTATTTAATTTAAATGCAAAATGTTGATGAAAGGTAAATAATGTGGGGGGGATAAGTGATTGTTACACCTCAGTTTAAATTTTTAAATAAATGACGTTTATAATGGATTTTTTTAAACAAATAAAAGCATGATTTCTTGCTGAGATGAGACATATTCATCCTTTTTAAATTATATATTTGAGGCAACAACATGAGCGGGACTTTTAATGTTTCTAATATCACAATAATCCACATCCATAATTTAGAACTACAACAGACAGCTTTGGCAGAATAATTTCACACATTAAAGAGCATGGGTTATGAAAAACAGCTTAAATTCAGATGTCAACATCTTCACGAGGAGCCAAATATTAAAGCAGTAACACACCCACACACACAGCGGGAGGCATCCAGGGATGATTCATGTCTATCAGGCGTCCTCAGATGGAGACAGGGGTCTAAAGGCTGGAAATTGATCCGTGTCCATCAGATCAAGTGACATTTTCTGCCTCTTCTGGCTCCTGTTAGATGATCACTTCTGATATTTTTCACTCTTTTTATCTTCCTTGTTTTTCTGGCCTCATGTCGTCCCACCGTAATCTCTCTCTCCTCTTCTTTCTGTGAGAAAAAACAAAAAAAGAAAAAAAAATGAAAAAGGCTTTCATCTCGTGAAGCTTCATGTATCATGTATTCTGGTGGATTCTGGGCACTTTTTATATGTTTTTCTGCATTTGTAAAACATTTAGATTTAGATCAGAAAACATCAGGATGTGTGTGTTTATGTTATTTGATGTCAACCAATGTATTTTGCTGCTTCTGTTAAAGAAGGAGGAAGTTGGTGTTGCTTCATATATAGTTTTTTTAAAAACATGTTAGAATATTTAAGGACAAAATCAAAGTGTAACCTGGCGCTGCAAGAAATCATTGTATCCTTTTCTGTTTACAGTTCTTTTCTTGAGGAAAAAAGCACATTTTTGTTTTGTTTCTATTGTTGTATTTATATTGTTGTTGTATTTTTTTCTGATCTCTGGAGGCTGAGAGCAGCAGTTTTAAGTAACATCAGGAATCTTCGTCTTTAAGAGGCTCGAGTGTGGAACAATAAGGAGGATAAGTCCCCTTCCTCAGGGGACAAAAACAAAAAAAAATCACACACACACACACACACACACACACACACACACACACACACACACACACACTTTTTCACAAGAGCTCTGTGTCCCTTTCCTTTTTTATGTATACAGTTTTTTCTTGGTGAATATTGAATTTTCGTTTTCAAAATACATTAAATACATTTTTTCAGATATTCTCCAACTTCTTTTACAGTTTTTAAATATATTTGGGACACTTTTCTGTCAGGAAATAGGCTAGCTCACACTGATTTTTATCTCAGTATAATTTGATAGAAATATAATATTATTCTAGCATAATACACCAGTATATAGAAACATTTTATCTATACTATCTTGCTTCAATATGGCTGATCGGATTTATACAATTCAGGTGTTTTGTAACCTAACTGTTTCTGTTCATGATTTAATACCAAATGAAGTTGCTTTCTAGATTTGAAAACCGTTTAAATCAAACAAATAATAAAACGTCGTCAGAATATTCCGTTTTAAATTATAAATTGGGCCCAATTAAGCCTGAATGTGTCGATTTTCACCCTCTTAGTTTCCTTTTTTTGTCCGTTTTTTAAGCTTTAATTCCGCTTTGATCCCTTTTCATCCCCTGGCTTCGTTTTAAACATAAACCCAAATGTATTCTGACCACTGAGATCTTCTCTGGTTAAATATAAAGCGTCTCCTCTGAAAGCTTCTTTTTGATAAAAGCTTCGTTTTAAGCCTCTCGGCCTAAACACAATATTAACAAGCGGAATGTAAATGTCAGCGAGGTGAAATTAACGTCTGATTTCACTCGTCTGCGTGTTTGAATTATTTATTTACAACCGATTTTTATTCAAAGCAAATGAGCTCATAAGGTTTTTCAGCTTCTTTCGGCGTGGCTTGCGGCTTTTTTCAAAGTGGGAAAATTCAACAGCTACGATATTAAAATGGATGAAGACGCGCGCGAAGCTTCGCTCTAATCGCCGCATCTGACACAAACAGTGTTCAGCTTTCAGTAGTGGCTTAAATAACTGCGCTGTCACGGAAAAGTTAACAGGCTCTGTGGGCAGACTGCATGTAGGGAAATAGACAGACTAACCAGTATTTATTAGTCTCATTCCAAATGAAACATCGTTGGTGTTTTTAATTCTAAAAAGGATTAGGAAGTTCAAATAAGAGTGTAATTAAACTGCATGGACTGCAGTCACGACTACATGTTATTTAGGATGCTCGAGATATGGGTATAAAAGAACATATTCAGCAAATTTAGACTTTGCAATGCAATGATCAATTATTCATGAGTGGAGAGTATTAACTTGGTGGTGTTTTCTGGTGCAGGAAGAGGTTGAACTCTCCTGCAGCTTGCACCTGACTTTGTTTTCTGCTGCAGCTTTCACTCGCTGAACAAACCTCATGATATCCTTTTCTTTCCACAAACAGAGCCAAGTCCTTTCTTTCTTTCTTTCTTTCTTTCTTTCTTCTTCTTCTGTAAGGGCAGTAAATTCTTCTCCCCTCCTTCTTGACTCCTTCATTTTTTTTTTTTTTTTACCAAACGGTCTGTTTTTGATTGAGGCCTAAAGGTCAGCTTTGGAGTTTTTCTTTTAAAGCATCTCTGACTCTGAGCTTTGTGGCCAAAAGCTAACAATAAAGCCCTCAACTCCCCTTGAAATAACGGAGATTTTTTATCAAGCCTCTGAACACCCTTTTTCCTTCAGTGGGCTTAAGTGCTTTCATGTCTGTAATAACTTTGTATACAGTGTATGTATACACACTAAGCTACAACAAGGTGATAATAAACTGGCTGCTAACTGCTCATGGTGAGGCTAAAGCCCAGCAGAATTAGCACCGGCCTGCCATACATTTCATTAAAAAAAAAAAAAAAAAAAGGAAAATTGACAGCATGTCAATAGCTTTTGATTTAATATCACTGCGGTCAGTTTAGCAGAGTCGGTTACAAAACCAGACAATTTTAATCAAATTCCTCAACTTTTTTGGAGTAAAGTTGTTCTGCAGCTTCACTGTAATGGAGCAGCGTGGGATTTCACTGTCATCAAGGAGGAAAAAAGCTCTGATTGATGCTGGAGAATTTTATCTCAGTTTACAGCCACATAACCTTAACCTAAATTCAGTTTCTTTTTTGTTTTCCAGTCTGCAATTAAGCTACTTGGATTTTTCATCTCTTTTAATACTCTAAAAAGGGCAAATTTAAAGCACTCACTGGCTTGTTATGTAGCAAAACACTGAAAATATTTGCTATCAATCTTTTAGGCCAATAATGCTTGAATTTAAGAACAATGAGACAGAGATGGAGGAGAGAAACTCACCAGCAGTGTCGTATATTTTTAACGCATTTTCCAATTATTTTTGTTCCCTCACAGCCAAAAACTGATCGACTCAGTCACCAAAAACTACAAACTTCAAGACAAATTTCTCCTCTGTCGCATTTCTTCAACATATTCGTCCACCAGGAGCTGGAAGTCTCCTCTTTGGGGTTCAGAGCCAGTGTTTGAACCCCCCCCTGACTGATCACAGCTCATTCAGTCCTCAGTGGCCTGTGCAAGCCCTGGTGAATCAGCCTGCCTTAAAAATAAATGAATTATTCTGGTTTTCAGTGAGTTTTTTCTAGAGTCCCATGATGGTCTACATATTGTTTCTGAGGCTTTTTCCTCCCACCAAGAATGAAAACGCCAAAACAGCTGGATTCAAGCACACTGAAGCGCTAAAACTCACCAGCAGATATGTATCTAAGCAGTTATTAATGCATTTCCAAAATATTTAGCTCCACCACAGCCAAAAACAGACATTTTAGACAAAACTCTGTCTCTTAAAAACACAAATGCACCTTTTTCCTGCCACATGTCCATCCACCTGCAGCTCGGTGTCCCTCCTCTGGATCCAGAGCCAGGGTTTGAACCACCCTGACTGGTTATACCTGATACGGCTGCTGGGATCCCTCTCATCCAGTCCTCAATGGCCTGTGCAAGTGCTTTCCATCAGGCCTCAAGTGCTCTAAACACACACACACACGAGAACATGAGTGTGTGAATGTGTTATTTTCTTTAAGGGGTTTTGACACATTTGTTTTTTCAGATATCCACCTGCCACAGTCTGTAAAAACTTTCTATTAAATTTTATTTTCCTTGCATCTTTTATTTATTCTTTTAGTCATTCAATTAGGCTTCATTCATTTAATGTCTCCCAGAGTGTCTTCTACCATCGAATACGTGTGGTGAGTCAGCCTGCCTTAAAGATAATTTAATTATTCTGGGTTTCTGTTCTGTTTTTTTTAATGTCCCGTGATGGTCTACATGCTGTTTCTGAGGCTCTTCCTACAGGGAAACACAAAAAAAACTTTTAACCTTGTTTCCCCAGCGCTGTGTGCTGTTAGGACACTGAACTTTAATAAACTGCATGATAAATTACATATTTATACCATACATGTGCTTATATTCCTCATGTTGGACTCAAAACAAACACTTAAATATACACAGAATATGTGTTTTTTGACAACAATCTTTTACATTTTGTTTGTGTCCCATCAGATGTTTTTATCAGTTTCTAGACCAAGTTATTATTTTCATCACACTTCTAAAAGCATTTTTCCATTTCTTCCACATTTATGGGGTTTCCTCTCAGAGGTTAAAAGGCAGCTGTTGTGGGAAATAAGGAAATATCTGTACACAGATTCTGGACTGGACTGTAGACTGAATGGGAGGCCTTGTGATTTGAAGTTCGATGTTTTTTGTTGTGTAAGCTTGTATTTATATAGTTTTTCTCCACACTAGTCAAGTTGCACTTACTGGTAAAATTTAGGTTTAAAAATCACAACACAAAACAATTGGGCTTCATATTGACTGTCAGTGTTTTTGTTTTTATTGTCTGAAGGGCTAAAGGACATTAAAACTATTATCTGAATATCATCAAACAAATATTGTATACTTTAAAATAATCTTAAAGCAGCACGTGTGCACCTCATGAAGCAAACTCTAAATTATTTGAAGGAATCTTGCTTCACATTTTTCATTATATTTTTACTTAAAGCCATGAACTTAATGAAAACAAATATAATTTCTCCACCACCAAAATTCAAAAGCTAAACGGAACAACAAAAAAACAAAACAATGCCACACACATTTCACATGTCTATTACATGTGGAACAGCATTTACATGTGAAAATGTTACATTTAGGTACAAGTAGTTTTCTAAACTGCTAAAAAACTACTATAAATTCACATCAGACACGGCATCAAAATCGCATTGGAAAACAACAATTTTGCATTTTCATCACATGATAAATTCACATATATGCACATGTGGTTTTCGGACAGTTAGTTCACATGTCAAATATGTCGCATATAAAAACATGAATTTCACATGTGCTGTTTTCTGTAAACTAATCTAGTGTAAGTCTAGGTTATTAATGTTTTTGATGCAGTTAGAGGTTTTTAACAGCTGTAATGTTTGTGAATACATTAGTAGGCTTATATTTTGTAATTTATAATGACATTTCAACAAAGGAAACCCTTCAAAATATGCAGAGTGCATGCAAATATACCTGTAATTTATCTGGCTTTGATTGGGCCTTTAATGGTGATTCCCACTATGAGGACAAATTCCCCACGCAGCTCTGAAAACACTTGAGTCAGTGAAGAAGTGGACGTCTACTCTGTGTCTCTATCGCCTGCTGTTAGTCATGCAGAGGCCTCCTGTCCTGCCTCCACCTCTGGTAGACACAGAGGCACTTTCTTAGTGCTGCAGCTCGGCTCTGCTGTTCCGTGATAATGATAAGGCCTTAAATCCCTCTGTAGATTTGACCTTTGTCCCCCTCCCCCTCCTCTATTTTTAAACTGTCTTGTGCGTTCAGGAGTTGTGATCTGACCGGTGCTGGGAGGATTAGGTGTATGTTTGGGCAGAGGTGACTCCAGGATCCCCCCTCTGTTTGGTTTGGCAACCCCGCAACCACCACACAGCTGCCGGCAAAACCCCGCTTGATCTACCAGATACCCAAAATCATTATGTGGTGTTTGTTATGGGGGGAGAAAAGAAAAGAAAAAAGAAAGGTTTACTTTTGTTTGAGGAGGACTGAGGGTTTGAAGTTCGGTCACTCAGACGTCCTTTCAAACTTGACTGAGATGTTTACATTCGACTTCCCCTTTTAGACTGTTATCAGCAGCCTGTTGACTGAGATCATGTTATACTGCATCACATATTTAAACAATATTTGTGTTAAAGAATGATCACAATCATGCAGCATGCAAAATGGTATGAAAATTCCTTTACAATGTGCTTTTATCGCAGGACACCTAGAGAGTAACTGCCATGTTAACATGCAAATATTCATAGAAACCAGCTCACGTACTGCTCATGCTCAGAAAAGTTTACTGAATGTAAATACACTCATGTGCATTACATTCAAAAACACATTTTGCATGGAATTAGGCAGCAGAGGAAGAAGTATTCAACTGTCAAATCCTTAAGTAACAGTCGCAAATACGCACCACATTGTCCAAATACTCCTTTACAAATAAAAACCCTGCATTGAAAATTGTTCACAGGTAAAAAGAAGTATTACCAGTAAAATTATTAATAATCATTAGATTATCGTTCCTAATGCATTATGGTGTAAGGAGCATATTTATGCTGTAGCTGGAGATGGAGCTAATTTGACCTCTTTTAAATACTGTTATGCAGTTTAATCTATAACAATACACCCTATTTTAAGATGACAAATAATATCTATGGCTGTCAAATATATGTAGTGGAGTGAAAAGTACAATATCGCCTCCTAAAGTGTGGTGGAGTTTAAGAGTGTAAAGTAGCATAAAATGGAAATACTGGAAAGTAGAGTACAAGTACCTCAAAACTGGACTTAAAGTACAGTACACGAGTAAATGTACTTAGTTTGCATCTCTGAGATTTGGGCTCAGGTATGAGGTGGAGGTGGTGTTCAATTTAAAATGCAATCACATCACGAAGCAGGTTTTGCTCAAAATTCAAAAATATTTTAAAGGTTTAACTGTGAAGAAACTACAAAGAATAAAGACTCAGTAATAAAGTCAATGCAGGCTTAGTTTTTAAATTCTAAACTCACAAACGAGCAGAGCCCTGCTTTAATTCAAATGCACTTTTTCTCAACTGCCCGAAGACGTCTGATGCATTTGAACAGTCGAGCAGTCCGTCATTCTTACGAAGACAAACTCGTCCCTCGCCTGACAGTTAATGGGTTTGGCCCACTGATTAATTGTGATGAATGGGAGCTCATTCATAACCCATTGTGCAGTTGGTCCTGTGTGCTGTCAGTGGTGCTGGATACAAAAGCAGTCAGTGTTTTTACAGCAGAAAGAGGCAAACTACTGCCCCCTGTTGGCCTGAGGCTCTCACTGAGAAAACAGCACGGCATGGAAGATGTATTTTGTTTTTCCTGCAGGTTTCCAAAAAGTAAAATTTAGTACATGACTGTGAAATTTTCAGGACAGATAAACAGGAAGACACACAGAGAAAACACAAACGCACACAAGGCCGTGAATTAGAAATAAGATATTTATCTCCTGTGTCAATTCTTGTGGTAATATGAAAAACACATGAAAAATGTAGCTGAGAGCAGCGATGAGGGGGTTTAAGCCCATATGGGAATGTTAATAATTTAAGGCTGTCAGGGGTCAAGAGCTGCATGGGAATGTTGGGAATGTTGAGAGCAGAGTCTCTAGCAAACACAGGCATAATGATATGGAAACCATCCACACAGGAGAGGTTGTTTTTATTATTATTATTATTATTAATATGTTTATCCAATTTTATATCAGTGTTGTTGTTGTGATGGGTTCACTGCTACCTTCCAGTTTGAGGAGTAAATCCGGTATGTGATGTATGTTTCAGCAGGAGGGCTTTGTGTGCACAACATGTTTGTCCAGGAGTGTATAAATCTGCTGTGAGTTATTGTAAGACACACCCAAACATGCAGACCAGTAGTACACCAAGATACTACAAGTCTGTAGATTCAAAAATGCTGTGTTTTATTATATGTCATTATTAATGCCAAAGTAGTAATTTTAAAAACATTTTTGAAGAACAGCATTTCAGAGTTTCCTAAATGAGATGTCACTGAGGAAAAACTCTTGACTCCTCTAATTGCCTTTTCTTACAAAATACTGGTCTCTTTGAGGATAAAACCATCTGTTTCCACTGCTAGATTTCAGGTAGCAGCTTTTTTTTTCTTTTCTTTTTCTCTTGGACTAACTATCAGGAAATTATGGCACATTTCTCTGAGCTGTATGAGTTGATGTGGCTGCACGGTACATTTGCGAATATGTTTGGTGTTGACTGGTTAAAAAAGTCACAAGAAATTTGCTGTTTCACCACATTAAAAGTCCATCATAGAGTTTGTCGGACCCAGATGTCAGATTTGGACAGAAATGAACTGCTACCTCATACTGACCAGGAACCTGCCACTTTTCTCCGTTTTCTCGTAACGTTTGAAGCATTTCAACTTGGCGAATTAACTCCACTGCTACTAGTCTAAAAGTGATAACCAGCATGAACTGTTATCAGCATGAAAGGCTCATCTTGTGGTGTTTTGGCACTTGCCAGACAATGACATCATCTGTCAATCAAACTGCGTGGGCTCTTCTTCCTTTAATCCCACTAGTTGGTGAAGTTTGAGTTGGCTTCACTGCTCTTACTTATCCTGGGTTCAATTATAGTCAGAGGCAAATTAAAAGTGGGAACGCTTCATTCCTGAACTCTTTTCATCTGAGCGTCTGAGGTGGCAAAAGCATAGATGCCAGTAGTAAAACTTTAAAGTGGCTATAATCAATATTTCTATAATAACAATGGATCACATGACTACTTGTATGTGAAAGGGGTTGCTCGTAGTGACTTTGCAGTTCCCCTCAGCTCTATGGAACATTTTAGCATCTTTTAGCTCATTTTTTTGGTTTTCTGGCCCTCAACTTCACTGTTTTGGTTCACTCTCACAGTGTCATTTTCGGCCGTCAGCTCTAAAAAGCGAAAGTACGCTACCAGCAGCAAATAGCACAAACAAAGTTAGCGACTAGCTGGTGAACATAGTGGAGCATTTAGCAGCTAAAGAGCCAGATATTTCCCTCCGGAGTTGGTGGAGACCAAAAACAGAGCTAAAAACAGACTTACATTCGCCAGGTGGACACAAACACGGCTTCAAATGAATGATAACGTTGCTGTGTAACTGCTGGATGTGTAAATTAGCAACTGTTTGCTAATATGTTCACCATATCAACTTAAACGTTGATGAAATGTAAGTGTTGTGTTAACAACTTCAGAACGCTTTCTGCTGCCCTCAAGTTGCCAAAAAATCTGTTATTGCAGGTTTAACTGTTTAACCAACAAACATTAATGAACTGGTTAATGTACTGGAATCCTCATTGATATTACAAAAATCCAATACTGAACGGAAACTTTGAAGTGTTTTTACTACAAATACTACAGTCTTGTACAAATAATAGTTTTTTACTGTTGACTGTGTGAGCAGCCATGTTTGTTCGAGAAAACAAACCCCAACCTCCAAGAAACAAGTCCAGTCCAGATCAGTTTTATTTTATTTTTTCCATTCAGAAAAAGGAAGGTCTGACTTTTTATTGAATGTAGAGTAGCTGCACAGTTCTTTTTTTAGTCCTGTGGGTGAGTATGAATATTCAACCTCATTACGCATTCACTTCAATTGAAACCTGTAGGACTGATGAATTCAGAAATGCATTTCCTGTTTCAGTTCGACAGACTCGGAAGTCCTAGTTCACCTTTGTTGAAGTTTGACCAACCGTGCAAATTCACATGGTCGGCCAATAGAAACACTGATACATTGACACCCAGAGGAAGGCAAGTGTGCTGATATGCATTACTGTATTTTTATAACATTCTAGTCCATATTTATTAAATACATTTTATTTTTACCAATCCATTTAAGTGCTTGGATTTCTTTTTTCTTATCCATAGATGAGGGCTTTTTAAAATTTTCAAATAGACCTCCAGTGCCCTTCAAGTGGGGACACCAGAGGCGCTCATGTTATCATTCTTTTTCTTCATACACTGTCTGGAAATTCAGAATTCAATATCCTAATGTTGTTTTGTACAATATAATGCTACCAGTCTACAGAAGAGCAGCATCTTTCTCATAAACTGTTTACCCTCTGTGATCTCTCTGCCCAGTTTTTGCATTGTTATGCACACTGGACCTGTGACATCCCATCCTTTTTCAGGGCTGACTGTGGGGGGAAATTTTGTTGGATGAAAGGCTAATGTGTTCCTATAAACAGGAAACATAACAGACATCAGTTTCTTTGTGTTTGGGAGTTTTCCCAGGAAAAACCAGCCAGACTCTTGATGGTTTACAAAAGCAAATGTACAAGCTTTCTCGAACTGAATGTAGGCTGAATCACGACTGTATTTTATTTGTAATCGATTGAGAGCAGAAAAAGAGCCTTTTTATTTATATGAACAGATTCTGACTTCATGTTTCCTCTCCTGTCTTTCTTTTCCTTTACACTCTTTTATACTTGGATTCTCTCTGTGTCATGTCTTTCACTCTCACAGGCCCACATTGCTTCTACCATGCTCTCTCCGTCTCACACACACACACACACACACACACACGCTGCACCGTGCAGCTCGACAAGATCTGAGGCCAGATATTTGATTTACACCGGCGGGGTCAAAGAGAATGCATTAAGGCCTTTTGCAGGAGAGGCGCAGGGAACGGCCAAGAGTTATAAAGTGGTCGGATGGATGCTGACACATGGCCCTTCATAACAATCAGTAGAAGAGTTAGATGCACTTGCCCTGACCCCCTCCTCACTAACACCACGATCTATACACTCCAGCCCCCATCTCCTATTCGCCACACCCTGCCAAAAACACCAAGTCCCATGTCCTGCCTGCAGAAAATCTGCCTAAAAGCTCCTGTTTTTATTCTCCCCTTTTTCTTCATGTTGAGTTTTTTTTACACTTTTGCGAGCTGAAAGTATTTTATCTTCTCTTTAATTTCTAAACTGTTATGAATAAGTGTCACCTTACGCCGTGATATACTGTACATATCCACAGTCTTTGTCTCTTTTATACATGCTATAACCTGGCTGTTAAGACACGGAGCAGAGGCCGCGTTACTCCCATTTTAATGTGTTATCTAAAGGTCTTTTGGGCTTTTATGTCTCTCGTAACAGCTCTTTATCTTTGTTTGAGCTGGTTACACAGTGAAAGGATCCCCTGGTGTATTTAACACACGTTCAATCTGTAAAATAACAAAAATAGTACTTGGTTTAGGCATTAAGAAGTCCATCATATATTAAGACAGTGTCGACTTTTTAGAATGAATGTTTACATGTGTAGAATATATCCTTTGCCATTTGTAGGATTTTTTTTTTATCCAGAGCTCATTACATTATACAAACTTTCAAAAATGCCCAGAATACCAAATATTATATCCTGTTTTTTTCACTTCCAGTGAAGGATTAAACACCTGACGAGTGAAAGTAATTTTTGACTTTCAAGTTCATCAAAGCATTTCAGTCTAAAAATGCAAAATATGTCATCATCGAGCTTGAAATGACTCTTTCAAATACAATACATTTAGGCATGTGTGATTTTCCAGACAGCTCAGCGAGTGAAATGTAATATTTTGTATTTGAAAACATGAATTTCACATGTGGAAACATTTTCTTCTAGCTCCGAGAAAGTTGACATTTTTGGATATACAAGGCGGCTAGATGATAATAAACATATTGGAGTACAGTATATGTATGTGGTTTTATATATATATATATATCGTGTTATATTTTTTACAGGGACAGTTTTTGTCTCTTTTGGCTAGATGTAAATTAGCCAACTATTGCCTGCTGAGCAAAACAATAAAATGTTTTCATTAGAGATGCAAATGTAAACTTAAACGCTTAAATAAGACCTTACATTCTAAGAAAACCTGATATTTTCAATCTGTTAAATGTTTTGCAGATAAAGACATAAAGCCAAAATGGATATAAGATACCTTGCAATGAAATCCTACAAAGTGTTCTAAATCAAAACATGGGAGAATATAAATGTACCACTCAGAATGATGTATGAATGAATCTGCTGAGAGCCTCACTGTGCAGGCAGAGGATGAAGAGAGGAAAATACACAAACACTCAGTAGTCTTCCTCTCTCTTGTTATCTCCCCCCTCTTTATCTCTTTCTCCATCTTTGTCTCCCCCTTCCTTCAATACCACCCCCCAATTAAAGTCAACTCAATTCAATTAAGCTTTTTTGGTAAGGTATTTTGATCAAAAGCATATACATAACAGCATGAGGCAAATTAATAAATACAACACATTATTAAACAAAAGGAGTATTAAAGGATGTTTCTAATTTATTACAACTTCTGTCTTATTTTTTATCATTTTGGTTATAATTTCTATCAATTCTGATAAAATTGCACTCACCGAGTCACTACAACTAAGTCCAACGGGGCAAGAAACACCGAGCAATCAGACAGGTTGTGACAAGGCCAATAGTTTGTCCAGATTATCTAAACCACCACAAAGCGTTGTTAATAATCCCTCGTTGCACTAAAACAACCATCTGTGCGCACAAGTACAGTAAGTGCAGTAAGTCAGAGTTGGACTAGGAGGTCACTCTATAAACTGTGTTGGATGTTTAACATGTAAAATGTTATTGTTCAAATTCGTTTCCTCTTCCAAATAAATTTGGCTAACCTGTCTGATAATCTGACTGCTCCTGCTTCTTGCTGCATCTGACTTCTTTTTAGCGATGTTGCCACAGATCTCAGCAATTAACTTGGTGAAGACAATGTTACTATTGCTGATAGGAATGATGACCAAAACTACAAAAAATAAGATCCAACCCTTTAAAGCACTATTCATGGAGTAAAACCACTAGTTATTGGTGACAAGTGTGTAGAAAATATTGAGAAATACTCATTAAGTGCGTTTCTATCCATCTGTTCTTATGCGCATTTTGAATTTCCACGTGAAAAAACCTGAGAGGAAAAAAAGTATAAATATCTCAAAAAGTTGGTGTATCAATAAAAGCAGAATGCGACAATGTGCAGTGGAAACAGCACTGTGACTTAAACATCCACTAAAGAGACAAAAACATCAGATGTGTGTGGAGACGGTAACATTCCTCAAATTAATACATGAAACAAACATAAATGTCATATTTCCATCACATTTTTTGACATGGATTCCACCATTTGACTAGTGCTCTTTTAAATACGTCATCTTGTTGCACCATCTTCTTCTGCAGTGGTTTGATGGCACCCGACTGGAGAATTAGCGCCACCACTTCATGCGCCCAACTCCTAATATTCACATAACAGGAGTGGAAGGAGTCGCACATTAATTAGCATTTTCTTTTGCAGATTTCTTAAAATTCGGTTAAGATTTGCACTAAATTTGGGTGGAAACCTGACCATTGATTCAATAAAGGAAAAATGTGCATATTGCAATATATAAAAGTTTAAATAAAGAAAAATAAAAAAAGTGAGAACCTGCTCTACTCGCTCTATGACAGTTACATATTCTCCTGCCAGACCTCTCTCTCTCTCTCTCTCTCTCTCTCTCTCCCTCTCCAGGCCTCTCTCAATGTTTACATCACTTTTTATAACTCCAGGATGACAGACGCAGACCTACTACAGCCACACACACACACACACACACACACTTGTGTCTGGACAGTGTCAGACAACACTTCAAAGTGCAGGATCCCCCTTTTTACAAGCCATATTAGGCTCACATCAAAGCGCACTCTGCGCTTCAGACCAGAGTTTTCTGGTCAAACGAACATCTCTGCCTCACAGCGCGGTGATGAAGCACCGCAACACAGCGCGTCACACCAGAATACCTGCATAGACATATTACAACATGGACTCAGACCAGGGCACTGAGGCTCTGACCTTTGAACTCTTTACTACCAGCTGCATGTAATGTCTTAACTGAGTTCTATAGATGGTTTATTCTGGATGCATGCTGTGTGACATAGAAAGTAGGGTTGTGATTGTGGTTTGATAGAGATTTGATCATTTCCATCTTCACTTTAATGTAATTTAAAGCTTCACAGAGTAAAACTGAATGTGCAGTTTTTGGCTTCCAACCAGGATTTGGCAGCAGTTGTGATTTTTAAGATAAGAAAAAAATGGTGTTATAAATACCTAAACAAAATAAAAGTAAAATTGGTCTCATCTCAGTCTTAAATAAACTCACATGTTGTTGACCTGTCTGTGTATATGCACAGTTTAGATGTATGACACAGAAAGCAGCTCTGTCTTCTTGTTAATTTCATATTTCTGTGTTACTGGACCTATTTTCTCTGTTTGCACAGGGTGTCAAAATACAGTGAGGTAAATTTCAAGGCAATCTTTTTTTTTTCTCTCCTCCTGTCGATAATCTCCTGATGAAAAGCACTTCAAAGTGTCACGCAGAGCCCTGCTTAGCCGTTGTTGCCTTAGTGCTTTTCACGCCTGGGTTCTCATGCAGCGCAGAGTCCTGGTGAAACACTGGATGTGTCATTAGAGAGAATGGCGTTGTCAGAGCGTTGAGAAAGCCCATACATCAAACCTCTCCAACTGTAGTCATGGCAGCAACCAAATAAATAATGAGGGTCATTACGCAGAATCATGTTGACAAAGAGCAACTATCTGTCTTTTTGACAACAGCCGAGTCCTTCGATAAACACAGCAGCACCCACGGCTGCTCACAGAGACTGTAGTCTTTGTTCCAAAACCATTTTTCCCCTCCTCGGCATTAGTTCCATTACATGAAGAGTGTACACAAGAAAGTCGATCATGACTTTAAGTGTTGTAAATGGCTGAATGGTAAGGCCACAATGCAAGAGTTGATTATCTGTTATGTACCTGCACTTCCTCCAGAATCTGTTGCTGCAAGAGGAAATACACGCAGAGCAGTTGTGTTGTAACTTACCCTTTCCAAATTCTACCTTTAAAACCCCTAAACTTAGTATTTCCGCGTTTAACCTTTTACTTCCACTTTTTCTATTTAAGCCCCTTGTGTCTGAAAATGACTCACTTCAATCATCACTGTACCTGCTAAATACTGGATCAACGTGAAACAGTTCTTTTTGGACGAAGGCGTGACTAGATGTACGCGATACATCACCGCCACTTGGCATGAAATGACAGCAAACTTTGCCCACATAGTAGAAAATGTCAGACAGCATTTTTCTCTTGCGTTTCACTCAACCACTCCTCGCCCTGCCAAACAGACATGTAGGCCACCTATTCATGTGCATTTACTTACTCTTTGTTTTAGACCCAGCTTGTTTTTCCAATGAGCCGCGTTTTAAACGGGAACTCCCTCTGTGAGAAGTTGACTTTGTGCAACCGTACCACCCGTCTTGATGCAAAAGTCCCATAATTCATCTGTTCCTCTTCGTCACGGGGCGTCCGACGGGTTTCACTCACTGCCACCAGCCCCCCCTTTCCACCTCTCTACATGTGCTGTCGCTCTCTCTCGGGTCACAAAGTTGAAACCAGGCTACATTACGTCTACAGAGGGATACATCTCTATACTGTTGTGAACTGCTTGTTTCACAATGCAGAACATGTTCCCATGCAACGTCGCTAACTCACATCGTCTGCTCAGACGCAGACTGTGATCTTGTTAAAGTGGCCTGAAAAAAATCTGCCATACTCTGAATATATAAGGTTATCAGTGGTGGACAGTAACTAAGTGCATTTACTCAAGTATGGTACTTAAGTACAATTTTGAGGTACTTCTACTTTACTTGAGTATTTCAGTGTTTTGCTGACAGCTGTAGTGACTTTGCAGATTAGGATCTTTTTTTAACAAAACATATGATCAGCCTATAAAATATGGTGCATCAGATTAAACTATCTAACAGTATATAAAGTAGTTAAAATGAGCTGCGCCTCGAACAGCTGTAAAATGAAAACACTGCTTACTTGTTAATTCATCAGTAATACAGTAAGTATATAAGTAAATAAAAATAATATGATATGTATATAATGATAAAGCACTCTGACAGGGACCATTCTTTTACTTTTGATACAACATTTTCCTCATAATAATAGAGCTTTTACTTGTAACTGAGTATTTTTAGTAGTTTTGCTGCTTTTATGTAAGTAAAATGTATGAGTGCCTCTTATTATTGAGGGGAAAGTGACCTTTTTCTGTAAAGCAGTGACTCCATGTCATGTTTAAGAAGTAGAAAGCCTCATTTACCATATTATTTTACATAATACCCCAGCAGCTTCCCTTTAACATCGCTTTGTTGTTGCAGTAGAAGCTGTGCATTGCCCCTTTAAAGATAGGTCATGTGTTGGTCGATCACATAAAAACCCAGTAAGCTTTAGCAGCAAGAAAGCGGTCTTTGGTGATTGGTTTGGTTTAACATAATGTGTTGAATTAATTAAAAGTTTATAGCTCTCAATTTGGGCTTCCAAACTGTATCGTTACTGTAGGGTGCAATTAAACAAACAGCACTTATCCAGAGGTGTACTGTTAGCTGTCAAAGTTATGACCGAGGAGGAGCAGAGACGCTGACTGAGAGTGGAAAAAAACAAAACAAAACACAAAAGCCTCACACCTCTGTTATCCTTCAGGCCAAAAACACATTAACTGAAGTGGATGAATACAACACACAGCTATTTCTCTGCTAACAATGCTGGTTTGTACAAAAACAGGTTTACAGCTGAAATTTAAAAAAAACAACCAAAATGACGGCAGCTTGGCCTTTAAAGAGCTGCGTGCATTAAACAGACAGCTAACGTTTTGGACTATCCTCATTTCCACATTTACATGTCTTTTTTTGTTTTTTTTTTGTATGCAGAATGAGTCACTCCAAGGCGTTTTCGCTGCAGAGTAAACCGGGCAGAAACTCCCATTCATCAAACAGGTATGTGTGTGTTGTCTTTGCTCACAGGAGGGATGTGGAGAAAAAAAAAGGGGCCAGTGAGTTATTTTAGCCGTGTTCGGGCTTCCCTCCAATCCTTCATACCATCCCTGGGCCGTCCTATCTCCCACACAGAGGCCCGGGGCGGCGAGGGGACGGCAGAATCCCTGCAGGATTAACACAAAGTCCTCTAATGGAGCCCGAGGTGGAGAGACCCTGCACACGGCAACAAAATTTAAAGATCACCACTTGAGCTTTAGGTACTTAGGTTAGATACTCAGCTAGTCTGGCTCCTGGTGTTCAGCAGCGCGGCCACTGTTTGTGTATTCTGATGGCTAAATGGTGATTGTTAAAAATGGAAATTGGCTTTAGGAGTTGGCAAGTGGCTGTCAGAGGCTGCTGCAGTGCTGCTGGGTTGATTTAATTCTCTGTAATTATTTAATTCAGTGTTTTCTAAAGTCTGTGGCTGCATATAATATAAATCAGGAGTCTGTTTCTGCTAATTTCTAATTAGCCCTAATCCCAGTTTAATCCTGAATTTACCCACTTGTGTGCCTGGTTTTTAAACTGTTTAAGGAACTGCTGCTTTAATTTATTTTCAAAGTCAAACACTCTTTCTGCTCGTGGCCTTCTCATTTCAAAATTCTTGCATGTCATAAATTTCAAAGCACTCATCAACCAACTTCCTAAAACCACATCACTGCTGGCAAACTATGAGGAAACGGTCATCTGCTGCTTGTTTGAACAGGGATTCATATCTCCTCCAAAGAGACAGAGAGGACAAAGAGGTAAAGAGAGACGGGCCACGTAGGTCAAATCCTCCAAGATTCATTCACCCAAACTACCTCCCAGTGATTGGGCATTAACAAGGATCTAATGGGCTAATTGCCATTAGTAATGGTTGTTATCAGTGGGGCTTAGGCGGCCTATCGCCCAGTGTGAAGTTTGTGTATGTGTGTGTGCGTGAGGGTCCTCGCCCTGAGGAGAGGCTCTTGGGTAATCCTATGTTGACCAGAGGGCTTCGTGGTCCATTACAGGTCACGGCTCTAGACGGAGAGTAAACAAATTCCTAACTAACGAGGGATGAGGAGGGAGGAGGCCAACCTTCACACCCTCCTCCACCTCCTCCACCTCCTTCTCTTCCAAAAGACATGACCTCGCTTGTGTCGTGGAGGCAAATCCAGACGTACCAAATTACTATTACTCTTGTTACAGTGGTTGTTGAATTTTGGGTCACCTTGAGTCTATTTTTTTTTTTTTTTATATCGCATCTTTTGGTGTACGTCTGCTACACTTACATAAGCATTGGACAATAAACCTATGAGGATCTGATGTAGCATCAAATATGCAGAAATGTGGAGAAAATGAAACAAATGCTACTAAAGTTATATATGATTATAGGTCTTTTAAAATCAGCCAAAAGCTATCAATTTAGCCTCAATTTACATGGTTATGGTTGGTGTGAGCTTACCATCCTAACTAATATTTGTATGTAATTTCATAATAATAATATAATTTTATAATTCATTTTTTGGATGATGATAGGTGTTTAGTGTGTCGGTTTGTTGGAAGTATGATGTCGTCTGGTCACTTGGACTCCTGCGTCTTTGCCAGCTTTACATCAAGGACCACAATGGGAGTAAGTCTTGGACTGTATTGTGTTATCTTTGACATTTTTTGCAGTTGTGTTTGATTTAATGTCCCCTTTCTTGTACTGTCAAATAAACTAAACAAACAAAATACCAGCTAGTTGCTCGGCTATAGCAAAGGACTAATGGAAATATTTCCAATTAAATTACAGACTAAACACCCAATATAACAACACTTGTACTTAAGTATATGGGGAAATTTCATGGCTGCTCTTTTTGCCTTTGCTTGGTATGACAATCACGCAGAAAAGAGCCTCTTCTCACCAATGACATGTGATGGGTAGCTGGCACTCAGCAGAAGTATAAAGAGCACTTTCTCACACAGCTCTGAACTCATGCACAGACCTGTACGAGCCGACTCTGCTGTTTTAGGCCACATTTACACAGGATCAGAGAGTACATTTAACTATTTGTAGAGCAGTTGCCACATGCAGGATCTCAAAAGACGGATAAAGCCAAATCAATGTGGCTTCTGTCTGAGACGTTTGGATCTGTGCCGCCAAAGAGTTAAAACTCTGATCTTTTGTTTCCTACAAACTGAGCAATCACTTTTAACTTGTTCAATTAAGTTAAAGACACACATTTACACTAAACTGTAATTTTTAGGTGCTTTCCAGCTATTGCCTGTGCACTGGGATTACCCTGTAACGCAATCATCACCTGAAACAAAGAATAAAAAGGATTTGTAAAATACACAGCAAACTCTGTTTATGTCTAAAAGTCTTCATTTACCAAGAGATCTCTGCTCAGGCTCAGACATGTTGGTCTTACTCTAGAAGCAGCCACCAAATATCAGCTCCTTTTTTTCTTCTCTTTTGATCTTCAGTCCAGGCCGACAACTAGGCCTGAACAGTTAATTGAAATATTATCGAAATCGCAACATAGCCAAGTGCAATATCCAAGTCGCAAGAGCTGCAATTTTTTGATAAAGAGCGTATTATTATTATTATTATTATTATTATTATTATTATTATTTGAGAAGCTGGAACCAGAGATTTTTGTTTTACCATTAGTGCTGATTCTGCATTATTTTTCATCAAACTATCAAATGCGGTTAAAAAAGGCTTTCCACACTTACAACAATATAATTTTAGAAATGGAGATAAAGTCAAACTCTTTACATTAACGTCACAAATCGGAGAAATCTGCCCCCTCAGTGGCAAACTAAGGCATCAGTAGGTGATTTAAGTGAAACCTTTTAGCGTGAACTCCAAATGCTTTTAAGCCAGCTCTGTACACGAGTTGACACTTCCTCTCGTCCTGCGCCCCACGCCTGGTTTACACAAGCAGCTGCTGACAGTGGATTGTTTCCTCCATGTTAACATGCAGATCAGATAAGGACAACATTCCCGCCCTCACTAAGACTCTGGAAAACACAAATCCATCCACTCAGACAGTGACAGCAGTGGGAAGCCACAGCGTTACACAACATCCACAAGCTCGTCCTCAACTCATGATGTGTCATTGTGACATGGCAGCCTAAAATGCTTCTGTAAGCAGAGATGATGCTTTTTTTGTGAATGTTGGTTTCATAGAAGTTAAGGAAATAAGCTTGTTAATGATCATATGTTATGTTCAGAGTTATATTTTTAGAGCAAATTCAAGCTGTAATTGCAAATTTCCACCTATCTGGTACTATATTTTTGTATATTTGTCCAAATTAAACACTGGTTTTATGGTCTCTTCTTCATCCACAGAAAGTGACAAATTGACCTTAGTGACCTTGACGACCCAGATTTCAAGTGACCTTAAGAATTAAAGCCAGATTGAAATTCGATTGTGTGAGTGAGCATTTTCTTCTCTGTTCCACTTTAATATCACAGAGCGGCCGGCTCGTAATCATAAGTTCTCTGACGTCACATTAAAGGATTTTTGGGTACTGGTTCCAGTTTTTCAGTTATCTTGCGCTGCTGTTTGGAGCTGCCTGTGTGTAAAGTTGCCTCCTGCAGCTTTTATTAGTTTGAGTTTAAATGTGAGTCTCATTACAAACCCTTACAAATCAGGACTCAATGTGTGTCATATGTGATGTCAAATCATATTTAAGTCACTTAAGTGTAAGTTAAAACTGAAAATTACATCATTTGAATTGCATGAAGTTGATATACGGCTGTGTTCTTAGGCAAAATAATAGTTTTTAGATGTAAAAAAAAATTTCTCAACAAGAAATTTGATCTATCATTGAAAATAATTATCTTCTGGCTAATTAGCTGCTTTGCATCTGTCCCTCTCTCACCGAAGATTCACAATTCTGCATTTCATTGATTTGACTCTCTCCCCAAATATTCAACTGTGAAAATGCTTTATAGATTAAATATCTCAACAACTATAAAATGGATTGCCCTGACATTCATGCCCTCCTCAGGATGATTTGTAATAACTTTGGCGATCCCTTCACTTTCCATATAGCGCCTCCATCAGGTCAAGATTAAAATGTTCCCGTACTTTGGTTTATGACTCAACACCTGCTAAGCTAATGCCTTTCCCATCAGCCTCAGTCCTTTGTGTTTTGTGCTAATTAGGTGATGTTGGCATGCTAACACGCTAAACTAAGAACATGGTGAACATTTTACCTGCTTAACATCAGCATGTTAGCATTCTGACGTTAGCATTCAGCTCAAAGCACTGCACAGCTAGCATGGCTGAAGACTCTCGTTCTTGTTTATTAGCAGCTGTAAAGTATCTCACAAATTAATTCCATTAAATAAGTGTGCTGTGTCACTCATTTTTTTCAAAGGATAGCTTTTGTGTGTTGCTAAAGTGTTCATGCTGATAAACTGCAAAGAATGAAAAACTTGTTGACAGCTTATAAATCCCTGAAATTTGGGTATAAAATTGTGAAATTTAAGGAAATTATTGATCAGCAAAACATCTCTGTGGGTAACCCTAGTGTAAAAACATCCACTGAGAAACTCATTATCAACGTTAGTTTAAATTTTGAGCCACTAGCTTGAAAATGACATGAGAAAACGTAACTCACAGTGACATTAAACACACTGATCACAGATCAGATCTTCAAGTCTGACACCGTGTCCTCAGGGCTGTAAATACTCATTAAAGAAATGCTAACATTTTTTACACTATTGCACAGTATGGACACACACACACACACACATTACAACATCCCGTCTGTCACCTCAGAACAATAACACATAACTCCGGCTCCTGTCTTTACGTTTTCAGACGGTGCAGCAGCCGGACGCCCCGGAGCGGTGTCTCCCCCTGACGCCACTCATGTCATACTAACATGTCACCCATGTCAGCTCCATTTTAACACCTTGGGGAGGATATGGGCGGAAAAGCAGCAGTCCAGCTGACAGACAGCCTCCTCTGACCTGACTTTCACCGCTAACCTTCCTGTAAAGGCTCTGATACACCAGCAAAGCATTGAGACAATGTGAACGCTGCCCTCAGGGATTTGTTACCATGACGTATGTACAATAGCTGTAGGCAGTGATGTCGTGGTATTACCAGAAAAACACGTCAACTGACTGACCTCTTCATTTAGGATCAAACCGCAGTCACTCTTAAAAATAATCAACTGTTTTAAAACAATAAATCAAGATTTGTTCAGTCAAGAGAGGCAAGATTTTTTTTACTTTAAACTTTTACTGATTGATGATAAATTCTGTGACATGTTGCATCATATTGTTTAGTTTAGTCAATGGATTGCTTAATTGAGAGAACAACAACTAAGTAATTTGTCAGGCAAAAATGATGAAAACGCTGGTTTGAGCTTCTCAAATGTGAGGATTTGTTGCTTCGTTTTATATAATTGTTAATTGAATGGGGTTTGGACTGTTGGTTGGACAAAAACAGCAAATTTAGAACGTTTGATAGACTAAACAATTAATTGATTAATTGAAAAAATAATCAGCAGATTAATTAATAATCAAACAGCTCAATCTTTCAATTCAAGGCATCAGAGGTCAGGGTTCGCATCCCAAGTTTGCATCCATCTGGTTAAGTTGAGGCAACAAAAGCACTTTAGTTAAGGTGAGGGGAACATTGTGGTTTTGATTAAATGTTAATCAAGTAAACAAGTTCACTCTCATGCTTCAAAAAACTGTAGACTTTTGAACTTTTTTTATCAAGTGCTGTGAATGCCTAAACATAACCATAAAAACACTTAATCATGCTTTAGTTTAGTTGATATTGTAGGAAAGACAATACGTCGCCAGTGAAAATTTTTAGTTTATTAAACATGTTTATAGATTCAGCTGGTTGCAGAGAGCACTTGAGCCCAGTTTAGCCTCTGTCCTCTCTGCAGGAAGAGCGCAGGACTGTTGGTTTAGAAAATGCAGGGTTTGTTGTATCTCTCATGACAAGCAAACACGCTGAACTTCATCACCGTCCAAACATGAGAGCAGGTTCCACACTGTGCTGCGAGAGAAAACATCATCATCTGCCAACATGGAGCCACACACACACACACACACACACACACACACACACACACACACACACACGTTTTTGCTCTGACTCTCTACCAGATATTAACAAATATCTCCAAATAGGAATGCTTTTTTTTCATGAGTGATTAATGATTAAAGGCCACCCTCCTTGACATGTAGGTCATTAAATTGATCAATAACCAGCACATGTAACCTCCCCGCTGACACAAACACAGCTAGTCAGTAATGATCACCGCAGATTACCCACTGAATCGACAGCTGAGGTGTTTGTCATGATGGTTTTCTCTCTGATAAGCACGCAGCTTTGGGATTGGGCCGCTGCAGTTCCTGTCGCAACACAACGCCAGGAGGTAACCATTCACCAAGAGTCAACAACCCCCGAGACCCCTCAACAAACACAAGGCACACAGGTATGCGTATAAAACTACACGCTGGAATGTCCTCAGAGAGACGGCGAGCAGGTGAATGCAGGTCGATTCCGAATGAGCAACAGATGAGGCAAGAGAGAGGAGGAAAGTGTTTTAAGTCAACCTTGTCAGAACCCTTTCTAAACTCCACTTTAGGTTATTGCTTATGTCATATGTTAAAAGAAAAGGTTTATATGTTGTAATTAATGGCTTCATCAGTGGTTAAAACACTATTTATTAATGTGTAAGGTGAAACTTTCAGGCTGTGAAAAATGTAATAAATAAATAAAAAATATTACTGCAAACTTGATGACTTATCATACAGTAAGTTGTTAATAACATACTAACAGTTATAACTGTGAATGCGATGGCTTTTTAATACTCATTTTAGGATTTTGAGCTCAAATTAAGACAGTAAGTGTATAAAATTGGAAGAGATTGTTTTTTATTCAAGTGGTTTCAATATATAAATCTATATCTTTCCCCTATTTCCACTTTTCTGTATTTGAAATTTTATTTTTCCTGCTTTTCCCTCTTAAAAATTAGCATTTTAAGTGATTACCAGTGGTCTTGTTATCAAGGAATGTTACAAAATGTATATTTGTGAAATATTTTTTAAACAAGAAATAAATAAGAAATAACATAATAAGCCATCAAGTCTGCAGTTGTAAATGTTATTAAATGGAGTTTGCTGAAGCAAGATCAAACCGTCCATTAAAACGATCTTCCTAATGAATTAAAGAATAACTTCACTCTTGAAAAGCAGTGTTTCGCTGCCCTCTGTGGCTCTGTGGCACAAAATGACCATAAACAGTCCTGCTTATTGATTTGAATGACCTAATACACCCAGAGAACATCTCAAGGTGTATATCGTCATATCGCCCAACCCCAATGAAGCTGTTAGTTGGTGGGTAGATGATATTTCTGACGATTAAACTACACGCATGCTGTTGTTTAACTGTGTGCAGTGGAAGTGGACGAACAATATTCATCAACTTGAGGGTCAAATGAGCGCACACTCTCTCCCACAGTCAGTGGTGCCACCAGCCTTCACCACCTCCAATACAGCACATTCAGCCCTTTTAGACGTCAGTAAGGCCCTTGTTAACCACATATCACACACACATACATACTGTACACACAGGCACACACACACACACACACACACTCACAGCGTCACAGCACAGATTCACTGCATTTCATCGTTGTGGCAGAAAATTAGACATCAATTTCTCTCCTCAAACGCCATGTGTTGTTAATAAGAAGTTAATACACACTCAGATGAATACATCTGCAGATGGATTCCTCGGATTCTTTCCTCCTGTGTGTGTGTGTGTGTGTGTGTGTGTGTGTGTATGTGCTTACAAAGTGTCAGTGATTACCCCGGTGTAATCAAATGGTGAAGTTACCACAGTATGTCTTTAAAGCTTCTCACTCCTCTCTCTCTCTGTGGGTCTGTCAGCGGCCGAGAGGGATGAAACAAATCTCATAAATACTATCATTGAGGAAGGTAACTCTAGAGGCCGCCTCAGCACAGCCAATGTGGACCAGCTGTGCAGACTAATCTGTTACCTTACAGGGGATTTGGGGCGACCATGTCAAGTTTAATTGAGCATTAATTACAAACAGCGCAATTTCCCAACGAGATGGGTCTGGTGCGTGATTAGGGGGACCCTGATTTGGATTCATTGAGTCAGAGGCTCCTCTAGTTTTCGCTCACACTCTTTCTTCCTGTTGGTCTGTTGCTGATCTCCGGTTACGTTGGGTATGTTTGGGTCTCATTATTTTGAGTTTTTATTTTTCAATGCATCTGGAAATGTATTAGTGTTCAGATGGATTTAACAATATGGATTTCAAAAATACCATTAAAAATACAACTTTAAAGGGCTCTATATACCATTTATTATTCTTTTTAGCTAAGCTAGCGGCATTGCTCTAGAGATGGCAATCATTGGTCCAGAATGAAATATCTCAATGATTAAATGGATTGCCATGAATTTTTTTAACGTACATTCATGGTCCCCAGAGGATGAATCCTACTGACTTTGGTGATCCCTTAACATTTCCTTTTAGTGCAGCCAGCATGTCGACATTTGTGGTTTTGAGTGAAATGTCTCGACAGCTATTGAATGGATTGCCATGAGATTTGGTACACACATTCATGTTCCCTCTCAGGACGAATTGTTATAGTTTTGGTGATCCCTTAACCTTTCATCTACTGCCATCATCAGGTCAGAATTTTAATTTAATATTCTAAACACTTGCAAAACTAGTGACAATTGCTAAATAATCAGGGTCGTCTTATATTCAACCTACTACTCAACATTTATGAAACAAACTGTGGTCTGGGTTGTGTTATGACAGCGCTGTGCCACAAAGATATCAGGTATCTGCTCAATAACACATACACCAACCTGCAGAGCACTACACACGCACAGCAGATATAGTCTATAGTCTGAATGAGCTTCATTCAGCTCTTATCAGCCTGTTCTTCTCAGCTGAAGTGTTTGTTTCACATACAGCACTTGACCCAGACCTCTGCTGTATACTGTGTGTGAGTGTGTCTTCCATGCTTTCCATATGTGTGTCTTAAGCAGTGCGTATTGTGCGCACGTGTGCGTGTACAGGAATAGTGTGTGAATGTTGTGTGTTTGTATATAGAGTGTGTGTGTGTGTCTGTGTGCATACTGTAAACATTTCCTGCCGATTGCATGTATACATATAAATGTGTGTGTGGTGAGGGCCAGAGCCACTTGACAGAAACTGTTTGAACTGTACTGAACAGTCTTGGACAGAGGAAGCTGTATATGTCTGTGTGTGTGTGTGTGTGAGATTTATGAGCTCTCACAGTTATGGTATAAGACAGACAGACTGTAGTAGCGTCTTCACTGAGTCCTTTAGAGTCAGTTTCTGCAGCAGCTGTGAGACGATCTCTGTCAGGGTTTTCCTCTGCAGCAGCTGCCGTTCTGTCTACTGCTGCTTCCTCTGTAACCTGCAGATGATCTGGAACACCTTCAGTCGTTAGCAGCTGATTTCTGACACCTGTTGGAAGCACTTAAAAACTCTCTCTGGCTCACACACACTCTGTCTCTCTGCTGCTGCAGCAGCAGTAGTACAGTAGATTCAACCACCACTATCTTTTCCCTAATATTCATATTTTATTGTAATAAATACCATGAGACCAATTTTTTTTTTTCTGGAGGGAGCCTGAAACATATGAGTTTTTACAGTTATAAAGCCTAAAAAACAGTTATCAGGTAAATCAGCCACCTATAATGAAAAAGAAAGAAGTTTAAAAATCCCCACCATTTTAGATTCCTCATTTTCATTCTTTATTGTATTTAGATGCCCTGAAACGATTGCTCAGGTACATCCATAAACCATATTCGATTGAGTTGAACTGACCTGACTTGAGATGGGGAGGGAGGACAGGAGGGTTTGAGGAAATGAGAAGAGGATAAATGGATAGATGGAGGGCTGGAGGAAGGAGAGTAGGGAGGGCGGAGGGGGGAAGGCAGTGTTGTTTTATCTTGAGCGGCTCTGAGTGGTCGCCCCCTCAGTCAAATATACACGTCTGACCCTGACGCTTTCATCTCCGCCCAGAGAATGAGATGGAGCCACGCTGCTGGCGAAGGATATACAGTGAAAAACAAGCTGTCCTCAGCTAAAAGAGGCAGGGATGGCCGGCTGACACGAGGGGGGGGGGGGGTGGGAGGGTGTCGTAGTGTAAACACAACTCAATCCTCTGAGGCCATGATGTGCTCTTTGTGATGAGGGAAGTCAAATTGGGTGTAGCGTGTTGGGGTTTTCTCTGCTGTCAACTGGGTGGGAGCTGCAGAGAGAGTTTAACGTGGTCGTCTTTGAATCAGTGGACAGAGCACTAAAACTAGCAGATCAGATTTTCATTGCAGAGTGGAGGAATAACTTGATGGGTGAAGAATTACTGTCACACCCAAGATGGAAAAAAGTTGGCCTGTGGAGTTTTCCTGTAAACAAAAGAAGTTGCGGGTATGACGTCTGACAACATGTGCTGAGTGCATTTCCATGAAGAATTTGATTCAAATCCCGTTTTGTTTACATCCATGTTTGCTAGCTAGCAGTTTTCTTCTTCCCTGCTTTTGTTAGTGCATTTCTATGTTTCTTTGCACGTTACTGCCAGCAACTGTCCATTGGTGGAATAGCATGAAATTGGCAGCAGGAATATGTGCTGTGCATCGCCCGGTGCTTACGCAAGTGCATGTGTGTCCTCGTGTGAACGCAAGATACAAACAAAACAGGGACCCAATCATAAAAACACTGCTTCATAGCACTACTAGTGGTCAAAAAACACAATGAGTGCATTTAAATAGAATCAAAATGAGTGCAGCATTAAATATATACTTGTTCCAATCCTTTGCTAAGGCCCAGTATATTACACTTAGATTGATTGAAATATTGAAATCCAACATGCTGTTTTTTTTTTATTGCAGCCTCATTACATGAAATGGAAAATTCTGTGTTTGTGTGCATTATCTTTATATACATTTTGCTGTAATTCAGTTTGTTGTATTCAGTATGTGAAAACTTGTTAAGATATCTTTTAATTTGCAACAAATAGCCTCAAGGTGCTTCCTTAAAAAAACACCCCTTGTTGCTTTCTTATTTCCTGATCCTTACCTAAATATGCCTTTTCAATCCCCTTGATCTACTTTTTCCAGAAAAGAGATCAGTCTTCTTGTCGTACAGTAGCCTCTCTTTCTATGCGACAGCAGGTCTGTGGCTCAGAGGTTTTGGTTACAGACTAATGATCCTCAGTAACAGATTCATCTTTAGATAGAGACTCAGAAACACAGCCTCAGAGAGAGACCGAGAGAGAAAAACCCCAAGACAAATGACACACATGTTACATGGCTAAGATGGAGAGTCATTTCACCATGTCTGACTGTCATACCATCCGCTCCATTCCTGCCCTCCTCTCCTCCCATCATCCCTCAGTGTCATGTTGTACAATGAGCCAGAACGTGGGCGTAAAGATGATCTGAGGTCTGTCAGGCTCGTGGAAAAAAAAATGCTCCACAAGGTCTAGACATCGCTGACATTCTCTCCTCACCATATGTTTCTGCTCATCAGCGTTTTTAGTCTTCGATCAATTTGATTTCTTTTTTTCTCCTCACAACACGTTCCGCTGCAGTGATTGCATTTCATGACTGTGTGCAAAGCGGTTGCTGCTTTGAAGTGGCAAAATCTATTGTAATAAGTTGCCGACATGTGTACCATCTGCTCGACATGGCAGCACTCAGTCCTCCACCACTAGATACATACTTTTCCCCGATGACACATTCCTCTGCCCTGGTTATGTTTCAGATGCTTTTTCATGCAGACACTGGCAGCAGCTTTGAAGCTGAGAATTTAAAAAACAAAACGTGGTCTGTAGCAGGGATCTCCCGTGATTTCATATAAATTACAAACCAGCTGTGGAAGCTTGTGATTACTGATTTCTAACACATTTGGTGGGGAAATTAGTTTAGGTGAAAGCTGTGGAAGTTGTAATATTCTGTGTGATCCTCCACTGTATATCCATCTATTACAGAGCGTGTGTGATATGAGCTGTTTACTGAGTTGAAGAAACTTGGATCAATGCAAAAAGGCCCAAACAACTATCGGTTGGTCAGTCCATCACTTTGGTCCGGACTGAAGTATCTCAACTATCAGATGGATTTCCATTAAATTTGGTACAGACATTCATGGTCCCCAGAGGAAGAAGCCTCATAACTTTGGTGATCCCCTGACTTTTCCTCTAGCGCCACCATGAGGTTCACATTTGTGGTTTTAAATGAATTTTTTCGACAACAAGATGAATTGTAAAACTCTTCATCTAGCGCCATCATCAGGTTAAATTCATTAAATTGTCCAGTACTTGGTTTATGACCAAATACCTGCAAACTGTGCTTTGTGTTTAGTGCTGATTAACAAATTTTAGCATCCTAACACGCTAAACTAAGATGGTGCACTTGGTAAACATTATACCTGCTAAAAAGCAACATGTTAGCATTGACATTGTGAGCATGTGCAGCTCAAAGCACAGCTATGACTGAGTACAGCCTCAGAGAGCAGCCTCATGTTTCCCTTGTTTCACAGGGGTCAGCAGCCCTCTTACAGCATCCTGTCAAAATAGTGTTTCCATAACAGAATTACAACGCTCCCTAAACCTAAACCACAGTTTATGTAATATGCGGTTAGTGTGAAACTCTTAAAACACCTTATCAGAAAATCTAAAAAGTTTTGTCTGACTAGATATTCAGTTTTCAACAATATGAAACAGAAAAAAAGCAGCAAATTGTCACATTTGATATTGAGTAATAAAATTCAGCACAATATAAAACCTATGATTGGTGGACTGTTCATGAAACTGTTGTTGTGTTGTGGTAAATAGTTGTAGTTAGAAGTAATAGTTTAACAACAACTACACCTCTGTACAATCACTATTCCTACTGCTGTATTAATATAACTACCACAACTACACTATTACTGCTACCACCACCACCACCACCAATACATCAGGCTAGTATTAGAGCTCCTGTCTGCTGGTAAATGTCTGTTATTTGTATGTTTGTTCTAATGAATGAGTGTTTGTGTTGTCGAGCTAACAGGGGCGACGGCAGGCAGCTCTCCTGTTTCAGATTGATTCAGCTGCATGTTTCTGAGGATTAGAGGCAGTAGCCAGCCAGTCTAGACTGGTCTCCAGTTACACTGGACACACACAATGACTGGGACGCAGACAGAGGGGACACCATGGACAACATGCTTAATGGGTGGAGGGGGCAGAGATGTGTATGTGTACGTCTTTAATTGTGTTTGAGTGTACAATATATATTGTATTTCTGTGTGTGTATAATGTATGTATTATATATTGTCAGTGCATTACTGTATATGAATTACACAGATAGTAATATATAAAAAGTGGGTCAGTTATTACTGAAATAGTTAATCAATTAGCTGATCGACAGTGAGCTAATCAACAACAATTTTGATGATGGGTTAACAAGAAAAAAATACCAGACATTCACTCGTTCCAGCTTCTTAAATGGGAGGATTTGCTGATTTTCTCTGTTTTATCTTGCTGTAAATTGAATAATCTGTGGTTTTGAACTGTTGGTAGAAAAAAAAACAAGCAATTTGAAGACGTCTAGGAATTTGTCATGGGCGTTTTTTTTAAAAACTATTTTATGACATTTTTTGGACTAAATGATTAATTGGTTGATTGAAAAAATAGGTGAGAGATTAATCAATAAAAAAATAAAAATGAGCTGCGGCCCCCTAGTGTCAGTGTTCATCAAGGCAGAATTTGGAGTATAGGCCTGCAGACGAAGCACTCTTACAAAAGTTCACTAGAAATACATTTTCATGACTCTGTGGTTGTTGTTAATTGTTGTTGTCTCTTGTGTGTTGGTTGTTTGACTTTATATTTGTTTAGCTGTGGTCACAGTTTCTTGTACGCTAGTCTTGAGTTGCAGATTAGGTCTGACAATTAACATTTTTCTTTCTCTTCAGGTGTCTCTTGAAAAAGAGATCTCAAGGCGACGACCTGATTAATTAAAGTGTCTGCTTTTCATTGCTTTTCTCCAAGTTTGATACATCCTTCAACAAATATACTGAATGTATTGTATTGTATTTTATATTTAAACTCTCAATCATCACATTAACCCATTTCCTCCTAGACCACCAAGTTTTCCTAAAAGTAATCACCTTAATGGGAATGAGTGAGGGGGCCTCCTGATCCCTGCCACTCCACAGAATTACAACACTTCCATTAACTCTAATGAAGTCTGATAGTCATTATTTCCTTTTTTAAAACACCTTTCTTTGGTAGGGAACAGAAAGCAAGAGCAGAAAGAGACAGATAAATACAGACAGCCAGACGAGAGACAGATAGACTTAAAGAAAGACTAGAGGCAGACATTAATAGAAAGACAGAACTACACACACACACACACACACACACACACACACACACACACACACACACACACACACAAAGATTTTGCATGTGCACCTCCATCAGTATCTGTTAACCCGGCAGCGAAAGGCCCAGATCCCCTCTGTAAGCTCCTAATTGTGCCTCATTGTTCTGGTGGACTTTGAACTCAGAGGGGGAATAGATGACACCCAGGCCTGCTGTCTGAGCTCTGCACACACTCTGTGGACTGTGTGTGTGTGTGTGTGTGTGTGTGTGTGGGACGGGGGTCCCTGAAGGTATAAAGGCAAAAGGCTTAAAGCGTCAAGACCCTGACACCCCAAACACATGGACAAAGACGTCCATGTGTGGCCTGAGTAAGAACAAAAAAAGACGACGCGACACAGACATACAGACTCACCCTTAATTGTGTTAAAACACACACACCCACATATACACATGCAGTCACATGTTTACATATGCATCCAGAAGCACAATTTCCGCCCCCAGACCAAAGTCTTTCTGATTCAGCCTCTCTCAGCCTCCATCCCAGGCTGAAGACCACCAGGTTGGCTCCACCTGTCCATCTTCCTGTGGAGATTTTCTCAGACATAATCTGTCTTCGGGGGTGTTTTTTTTTTACCTCACTCTGGTGCATGTCTGTCTGACTGGGCTGAGGTATATGTGTGACACATGCATGCATCAAGACCCAGGGATGTAGGGGTATTTTTGATCTTTTTTATTTTTTGAGGTGCTGATGGTTGACAACACTAATTTCATGGAGTTTGAAAGATGTAGGCATTTACCAGGCACGGAGGAACCTATGACAGACACTATCGAGTTACATCATGGGAATTGTAGGATTCAGAGTGTTTGGAGCTTGACCCATACTAGGGACTAAGAGTCAGGATAGCTCAGCTACTATGTGGCTGGAGTACACCTGCAACAGTGCATCATATTTTATGAGCTTTTCATATGTTAGGTACTTAAATATGAATCTGTGCCATCAAATAAAGGTAGTGTAGTAAAAAGTACACACATAATAAATAGAAAATAACGTTGCACAAAATTAAAACACTCTTTTAGGTACTTACACTTAAGTTTAAGATGTTCTAATCAATATTTTTATATTAAAAATGAATGCTCGTGGTGACGAACCCCCAGACAATTTTCATCAGACTGCAGTTCCCCTCAGCTCTACGAAGCTTTTTTAGCATCTTTCAGCTAATTGTTTTGGTTTTCCAGCCCACAATTGAACTGTTTTGCTTCAATCTCACTGCTCACATCAGTGTCGTTTCCAGCCGCAGGCAGCTGTTTTCAGCAAAAAAAAAGCTCTGATAAACCCACTCTATGCTACCTGCCCAGCACCAAATGACAGACAGACAGAGTTAGCAAATAGCATTTAGCTGCTAGATGGCCAGATATTTTTCTCGGGAGTTAGTGGAGAGCAACACAGAGCGAAAAGGAGACTAAATATTGGACTTAAATTCATCAGGTGGCCAGAAACATGACTCCAAATCAACGCTAATGTTGCTCTTCTGCATGTGTAAACAAGCAACTGCTATCAAGTTCACCATAACAACTTAACAAGGTGATAATATGTCAATGTTGTTTTTTCCTTCCACCTCTACATATGAAAAACATGGCACAGTATATATCAGGATGAAGAATTTTATTTCTTTTGCAACGGAATACACACATAATTAACATAAATACAGCATTGTAGGACATTTCCTGAGGAGGGATTATTCCTCTCTATCCCACCGTCCTCCCTGCCGGTGTGTGTCATCGTGGCAGTTTCTGTGAGGCCTGACACGTCTCAGGATGTCTGAGGATCAATGAGCTGACAGGTCATGACTTATGTGGCATCACAGCAAAGCCGGGCTGAGATGTTCTGCATTGTATAAGTCTTCTTTACCGCACAGGGTTGGATTTATTTTTACACGCCGGAGTGTAGATCCGGAAAAAGCGGAGATTGGCAGCGATTAGGCTTTTTTTCTTTGTGTGAATGTCATCCGTCTGCGTTATAGTCAAGTTATAGTCGGTTTGTTGTTCTTGTGAGTCCAATCAGATCATTCAGTGTACCTTTAGTTGAGCAAAGCATGGATTTGTAAGAATACTGCACGTATAATGATGTGCAATGAGGCAGATCCGATCTGTTTAATAAAATAACTCGTCTAGTCATCTATAAGGTGAAAAAATATTCAAATATCACTAAAAAAAATAGTATTTAAAGTTCTGTTAATTGGGATAAAAACAAGTAAAGGTCAAATCAAAGAGTTCCTACTACCTGTGGCTAACAAGAGGGATGATCTCATAAGCTAGCATGTCTACACATAATTGCATTTCCCATCAGTGCATGTGCTGGTGTCTGTTACTGCCAGTAGACTTGGGATATTAATATGTAGGTGCCAGATTTAACAGCTTTGGATCCAGATGAAGCCCATTACAGTTCTGGTTGACTCTCTCATTTGGTCCATGTGGAGATAAATCCGAAACTGCTTTCATGCCAATAATATTTTTTCCATCGTGCTCACACCGTTTTGTGTCTTTAACGATGGTGTAAGGCCATAAACACGGAGCGCAGGCTGAGATGATCACACATCACCCGCTGTTTGATCACAAGCACTTGTTGTTTGCTTTTAAAACAGGTGTTGTTTACCCACAAAGGTCTGATCTATGACATAATGTAATGATGAAAACTCTATTATGTAACACTGGTGGAATATTTTCACCTTTAAGTGTGCACACCCTGGCTGGATTTTAACCCTCCGGCTGGAAATCTGCTGTTTGGTGAATACCAAACCTCATCTGCAAATTTCATCACTTTACCTGCAACAGAAACCACAAGATAACTGGTTACACGTTGAGGGAAACAGTAGGACACATTAAGATAAATGTATTTTGTATTTCCCCCTGAGGAATAATAAATGTTTGCATCTCTCAACACCACAATGTAATCTCCCAATAAATTATAGTACCACTCTTCTTGTACAACAGGAAATGATTTATATTTAGCTACAATTTACTCATGCAAGAACAAGATGAAAAACCTACATCATAACCTGCAGGAGTCCTCCAGGTACCTGAACTGTAAACTATGAATTGAGTCAAGGAGTTCTTATCTCCTTGACACAAAACCTTTTACTATAAAAATAATTTGACAGTATTTTTATTTTGCATTCATACCAGCCAAAACTTTGCTGATGTGCGAGTAGAAAGATATGATGAAGTAAAATAATAGTGTACATTCTTTTTGACAATTCAAGTTAAGACAATACAACTTAATATCTTGAGACTGAGCTGTTTTGTATTGAGATTGTAAATAACACTGGCAACTCCAGTCAAATCAAAAGGTATATTTAGATGGAATTGTTCAAATCTTATCAGATCTTAAATGTGGAATAAAAAGTTTATCCACCAACTCCTGAGTATAACACCTGGTTCTGTTTGACTTTCAAAATATTTTCTTCACTTCAGCTCCCCACAGTTTCACATTGAGCAGGTAACGTCCTGCTGGCTTGTGTCAGCTGGGAGTGGATCCCCACTGTTTTATATTGTATGGGGTATTGATGGAAGCCATTGGGACTTAACTTTATGCGACCATGGAACCAAAACTTAAAACTGAAAGCTGCTAAAAGCTGCAGATGGGACATTGATTCTGGTGGCTGGTAGCACTAGCAACCCTTTCACATTACAATCAGTCAGTTAGTTCAGTTTTAATATGAAAAATAATGGTTAGTGGAGCGTAAAGCTGCTATGGTCAATATTTTATATCAGCAATGGATCAAATGACTGTGTATGTGAAAGGGGTCGTTTGTAGTGATGAACACACAATGAATTATCACCCGACTCTGCAGCTACAAAGCTTTACGGTGTGTTTCAGTTCATTGTTTTGGTATACATCCTGCTATTGAACTGTTTTGGTTCATTCTCTCTGCTCTTATCATCTTTATAAATCTACATTTTATATTTTAAGCCTTGTTTTTTCAGGGAAAGCTTACTGAGCATTTTTCTTTTCCTTTAGAGTGCTTCACATTCATACAGCTCCACACCTGACAGCTGACTCATACAATGTGACATATCTCCGGCTCAGGTGGCCATATTGGAGGTCCTAACAATGACTAAATGGTAAATGGCTGCATTAATATAGCGCTTTTATCCAAAGTGCTTTACAATTTGCCTCTTATTCACACCAAAGCCATGGCTACCATGCAAGGTGCTGACTAGTACCTCTTTATTGTTTTTATTTATTTTTACAATTGGGCCATATCAATATATTTCATAATTTCTGAGATTATTTTGGGAAATTATATAAATTATATATAATACATTTGATTAAATTTGTGTTAAATAGATAATCTCAGCATGTTATCTCGCTAATCGTAATCACAGCCATTTCACTAATGGATCTCTATGATGCTGACATGGTTGCCAGGGAGACCAGTGATGCAACTGCAAAGCCCCTGTTGTCCACATTTATCTCCATCTCCCCATCTGTTGCCATCTGACTCCTGGCCTCTGATGTTTCAGGAAATCAGCTGGCTGAGGACAGTGGCGTCGGTGGGGCTGCACGGCTCAGACCAGCCCGGGTGGATTTAGGGACACACCCAGCGTTTGAAATTAACACCAGCCTATAACACCAACCAAATGCTGATAGATCTGCAAATGGTCTCCAGCTTTTTGACAATATTCTACTTGGAAGAGGTAAACCTTTAATATTGTTTGTCTTCTGTCATAGAAATGTTTTCAAAGCATGGGAACAGGACTGAATAAATACTAAAAATCCCTTTCTTATGAGAATGAAATTGAATATGAAAACAAACACAGTTTATGTAATATATTTTATTCTTGTCATAACACATTCAATAGTTTAGGCCCATGTGAATTAGCTTATTAATTACAACACATTGTAGAAGTGGTGTGAGAAACTCTATCCTGGAAAAGGCTCCTTGATGCGCTGTTACATTACAGAGTTTTATTCAGAATAATTCTATATATTTTGTATATGGTGAACATAGACTGAGACAGAACATAGACAGAAGTTTATTCAAATGAAACTCCTTTTGTCAAATAAAAGATTTATTACCATTTGATTGATGTATCATATTCTTTTTTGTTTTTGCTTTTGAGTATTAATTACTTTGGTGTACGTGATACTGTTGGTATGAAACTATCTAAAGGCAGAGACACACATTACAAATTGAGCTGATTATGAATGTGATTTGGCTGTGGCGGCTGATCGGATCAAGCTGGACCGGGTCTGTTCCAGTCTGGGTAAGTTGGTGTTGACAGTCTGCAGATAAAATCACATAGTGTGTGATAAATTAAGATTCTAATCTTAAGTCCTCAGATCCAGTCGTTCTCATAAAGATTTTATGAATATGAATATTTGATCTGATATTTGCGATGTCACTTGTGTGAGAGACATACTGGGTAAATAAACAAAAGAAGGTCGCAGAGGCTTTGAACCAATGAGGTAAGCAAAGATTAATGCTAGCTAGCTACCAGCTAATTTATGCTACTGACGTTAGCATTCTGGGATACAGCTGTATTTGTTTTCATATGTACCATATGTACATACATGTATACTTATGTATATACAGTACATGTATACATAAATGAAATACATTTTTTCAGCACTAATTGCATATAAACAGTGCAAGCTGCTGGCTGGCGTCCATGTTTGTTTTGGTACAGGAACACGTGGCATTCTTGTGGGATTTATGGGGTCGTCTACCGCCAGAGCCAGAGCCAGAGCCAGAGCCAGAGCCAGAACTGTTGTCTAGTGTATTTACTAAGTCGTGAGGTTTGTGCTCCTTCCTGACTGTCAAAGACAAAAAGATCTGTGCAACCTACAGCTTTGTAGGTTTCAACTCGTCCTCAGACCTGCAAGTAAACTATTTATAGATGTGTCAACGATGTTTTGTGTATTTCATCAAACCACATTTACAAGGAATTATAATTGACATCTAAGAAATTTTGAAACAGTTTGTCATTGTTGTCAGTGTTTCAAGCAGCGGTCACACCCTGTTACACACCCTGCCGAATACCTGGTATGAGCAACGCACAGTCGGACACAGAGAGCACGCACTCACCTCCCCGTGTTGGGGTGTGCAGGCTTCCACATGTATACGCACAAATACAGAGAAACAGATACACACACACATCGAAACACAGGTAAACACATCCACGCAAACACAGAGGCGAACCTGAGTCACGGCGCCAAAGCTCGCCCTGAGGTGCACCCCTCATACTACCTCCACCCTTCTTCTTCCCCCTCCTCCCTCTTTTCCTCTCTTCTTGGGTGGGGGGCACCTTGGCGTCACCTGTCTCCTTCTAAAGGTGTCAAAGCACTGAGGTGAGAGCCCTCTCACTCCTCTAAAGAAGGTTGGGATCCCAATTAGCCGGAGGCCGACCCCACCCCACACACACACACACACACGGGTGTCACAGTGATGAAGAAACAGACTGATGGGAAACCAAGAGACCTCTTTTAAAAACACATAATGGAAACTTTTTCAGCCTGTTTGTTGAATGGCTGCCCAGCTGCTTGTGCGTCTCAGATGTGCCTTTTTTCTTGTGGCTCATTCTCTTTTCTTCAATCTCTACTACTTGCTCTTATCTCTCCTACGCTTCTCCTTCTGCCCCTTTCTTTTCTTCTCTCGCTCATTCTGGCCCTCCCTCCATGCCGAACCTCCACGCTTTGATACCCTTCATTTAGCGTGTCAGCAGCGATGACACATGTACGCATTCATCCTCCCCTGTCTACATTGTTAGAAGTGTATTCCAAATCAAGCAGGAACAAGCATGGCCTTTTTGCTTCCCATTGAAAATTTTCTGCTTAATAAACCCTCCAGACATTCAACAGGCTGAATATTTGGCCTTTTCAAAAGGATTCCTTCTTGGAGATCCCGCATACAAAGCAAGCAGAGAGTATAATTTACGTGATGTGTTTTCAGCAAGATCCCATCCTGTCAGGGGTGAAGGGTCTTTTATCTCTAGGGGTGGCTTGAGTGGCTCTCATGTCTGGTTCAGAGCATGCAGAGGCTCAAAGCCGAGCGACAGAGTAACGTCAGCGTGAGTGGCAGTGGGGGTCGACGGCAACGGCTCGGACAAATCCTCCTCTATCTGGCCCAGAATCCTCTGGGGGGCTACTCGGTGAGCTGCCGTGAATCACCTTGAGCTTAATGATTTGCAGATATACAGAGAGAAGGGGGCTGGAACCGCCAGGGCCGGAGTTTATCTCCTGGACCTGACCTTTTGATCTGGCCCTCAGATTAACCCTGCAGAAAAAGAGATAGAGCCTGTGTGTGTGTGTGTGTGTGTGTGTGTGTGTGTGTGTGTGTGTGTGTGTGTGTGTGTGTGTGTGAGACAAGATGTTGTGTGCATATATCTCGTGTGCGAATATGAGTGTGTCTGTAGATGTTTGAGCCTTGAATAACCTCAGTCTAACCCTAAGACCCTGGCAAGGCCAATAAAAGCAATTTACAGCTGTCCAGTGACCTGACCTGTTGTCCTGTTTCCATGAGGAGAAATTCACCGCCCACCACTGTCATTGTCCTTCATTTAAACGCCCAATGTAATTCAGGAGTATTGTTTCAAAATGACACCTCCACATCTTATTTTGGAAAATTACTGGCAGGGCCTAAGGATGGCGACGTCAGGTCCAGAGCAATATCTCAGAAACTTCTGGAATGATTTTCATTAAATTTGATATTGACACCCTTGGGCTGGGTAATATAACTGAAATCAATACCAATGACACCTATAAGAATATTTTTCCAATAATGATATAATTCATGATATGGCAACTAAATTAATGAATGTTCATTGTATGTTCATTGTATTAAACATTGAACTACACCTACTTAATCATTATTCAAAAGACTTGACTGAAAAGCTTAACCTCTCCTGCACAATGTTTTTTTTATATATATGTGCAAATAAACTAAACATAACTAAACCAAACTGCGGTCCACTAGTATATTACATCAAATAAAACTCTCAACACATTTAAGACAAAAACCTCAATAACTCATTTTGTTAGTTTTTTAAACGAGTAACTTTACACCAGGCTGAAAAGCGGTGTTTTGCTGCCCTCTCTGGTTTCACCTCTGATGAGAAGTTTGCTTTGCTGCACCTGCAGCCGCGTCCAACAGTGATGTCACGGTGTCCCGGAGTACACCGATACATCACTGCAGCAAGCTGAGAAGTTAAACCACTAGAGGTCAGCAAAGACAAGATTTACACAGGGCGTTACATTACTCTTTAAATAAAGAGTAAAAGTAATTAATTTGGACGACAACATTTTGTAACATGATGGAATTTTCTATTAAGATTTGAAATCTGGATTTCCATGAAATTTGTTGCTGATATTCATGGTATCTAGAACGAATCTTCATGTTTGTAGTGATCCCCTATCCATGTAGCGCCATCATCACACCAAAATTTCCCACTGTGTTTGGCGAATTACTATTAAATTCACTGAGTTACTGAACACATTTATGCTGCCCAGTGGACGAACTCTTTCCATTTTAGACTCATTCAGCTTTCCACAAGCGCCACCCTCAGGCCAAAATGTCAACTTTGCACACGAGATACTTCATGATCAGATGGGCAGATTGCTATGAAATTTGCTTCCAAAGAGATAAAACCTTTATGATTTTAACGACCCCACGGCCTTTCCTGTAGCGCCACCCTCAGGACACACTTGACATCTTTGGTCCCAACACTAATAAGGCTCTACAAATAGCATAAACGTCAGTATGTTTGTTCCAACCATCATGTTAGAGTTTCAGGGTGTAAGTGAACATTGGTCAGACTGTTGGTCTTGTTAAAATACAGTCGGTTACTCAAGTCTTTGGTTGCAAAATCCCTGAGTGTTTAAAACCTTTTCAAAACCTGCCACAATTTCAAAACCAGCTGGGTGTCAAGAAAAAAAGCATTTGTTCAACACCACATGAAAAACCTGCGTATATAAGGTTTTCGGTATGTAAATTCATTTCTGGATTACATTTTAGTGGGACAGTCATTAGTACAACCTGCTCAAACAAGTGCTAAAACGGAAAGGTTAAGCTAATTTGCCAGCCAGTCCCTCATGAGAAAGCTCAATTAGGATGCCAGATTTATCTTAACTGTGTGTTAACATTTAAACCGGTGTTAAAGTTTATGGTCTTCAGATTGTTATCAAATGGGAATGTGAAGTAAAGTTTATTTTAGAAGATCCGGCATCAACTGCTTGTGGGCTTGTTAGTAAACTTTCAGTCTCTTTTCACATCTATTAAATGAAAACCTTTTTATGTCCAAGAATTATATTTTATCAGAAGTATCAGTATATTTTAAAAGCACGTTATTGGACCCTGTGGTTATAAAACTGTACCCATGAAGAACACAGTAAGGAAGTACAGGGAAAACAGAAAGAACTGGATGTACTCGGTCAGCATTCTTTGCACTTTACTAAAACCCGAAGGCTCAGTGTCCAAAAACTGGTTTTGCTTTATTCCACTGTAATGAAATTCTATTCCAGTTTGACTGCTCACCAAAATGTGGATGAAGACGATGCAGCGACCACCCACCGCTGCTCATGTATCACACAGGAGCAGCACACAGGCCATGTTTATCTGCTGGTGACAGATGAAAGAAAGAAAGAAAGAAAGAAAGAAAGAAAGAAAGAAAGAAAGAAAGAAAGAAAGAAAGAAAGAAAGATCCAGCCCTCCCTGTGTTTCCATCCACAGACTGATATTAGATTGACATTAGATGACTCACTGAAATTCATAATTGAACGTGTCAGGCTTGGACTATATTGTAAATTACCCTCCTGAAAGCCAAATTATGCAACAATTTTTGATACACCCTTCTTACTACAAAGAAGAGCTGCATTACAGAGCGGCCTCCAATTCTCTGCTTACCCAAATAATCTGTTTTAGGACCTGTCTTTTCTCATGAAAAATCACCTCTCTTTTGGTATAAAACATTACAGACTGACTGTAATGGTTGGTGAGCCTTGTAATGACGTTGCATTACATGATTTAGGTGTAATAAGTAACTCTCTTGAGGTTTTGGCCTCAGCAATGGGACGTAATTGAACTTATAATCAAATCCAGCAAAGATTGCTGTTTTTGTCAATCAGCAAGAACAAAGCTTTTGATACTGTTGAGTTTTGTACGATTCATTCCTATGTTTTGGCTTGTTTCATCAGCACAGGTGCGACCTGACGAGCAGATCAACATTTCTCTCTGCAACCATCGTAAATGTGCTGTTTTTTTACTTTTACAAAACTCTGCCAAACAGACTTAGAACATATTATTATATTATAGAATATTAAAGGGGTACTCCAGTGATTTGGTATTGCACTTTCACAAAGCTGGGATGCTTGCAAGAGGCAGATTTAACAACGAATGAGCAGAGACCAAAGATTTCCTGACTTTTAAAACGTTGGATCCTACTGTACACTTCCCATAATGCAACTCAACAGCACCTTTTATTAGACTTCCCCCGCCTGGTGAATGCTCATGAGTAAACTATAAACTAAGTTATAAATGATAATAAACTGATTTTAACGTGTAAAAAAAATCAGTGGAGTGCCCCTTTTAACTTAAAAAGGGAGTTGTGGCTTTATATGTTGATTTTGATATGAGCATGATGCTACTTTGGATGTGTTAGAAGGTTGTATGTGCTGCACTTTGTGACAGCTTTCCAAATGTTTGCACATTCCTTCCCTTTTATTACTTCTGATATGCATCTATATTGTTGTATTATATCTAGATTGGATTTCCTGTTTGCTTTCTGTATCAATTCATCCTCAGTTTTTGTCATGTTTTATTTATATTCGTCTGTATTTGGACTTGCGAACTATGACTGTGAGCTGCTTTTCCCATATGTGCTTAAATGACAAAGCACAGGTGTGAGCTACTGGATGCCATTATAAGCTCCTGGATTCCCTTTTATCAAACAATATGAAGGTCTAGTGATTTTATGACTTACTTGCACCTCAGCATCGTGTCATGATCGTCTGAAAAGTAAGATATTAACTAAACCCATTACTGAATCATCCTCAGACCTCATATTCTTTCTCAGCCTGTTTCAGTCTTGGTTTTGGGGCTACAGCAGTGGCACTATACAGCTTTATAACATACTCAACAACAGGGATGCATTCTTGTTTCATCATCCCTCAAAACCCTGATACAGCTCTGCCACTCAGAGACACAGGCGACACTCAGATCAGTAGTCTAAACGCATTTTACAGGCTTGTCATCGCCCCTTGGCCAAAAGACTGGTGGCTCTACTAAAGCCCCTCACACTGCGACGGGGCATTGAGGATCAGGACTGAATATTCTGAATCTCAGACTCTTGAGCCACTGGGTGACACATCTCCATCCCCCATCCTCTCTTTTCCCTTTCCACCGGAGCAGCGGTCTCCGCAGTGACTGACAGCTGTACTGAGGCTTCATTATGGCCGCACGAAAGCCACATTTTAAACCATATTCACCATTTTCCTCAGTGGGACAGGGGTGGTGGCGGGTGGATAGAGGTGGGGGGTTGTGGAAAGGGAAAGCAGGAAGGGAGGGAAAAGCTCTCCAGATGAAAATCCTAAATCAGCATGCCCTGCTGCTGCAGCTGAGGCCTAGGCGGGGATTGCATTTAATTTATTCTCCTAAGCCTGGGAATCAGGCCATCAAAAGGAACCAAACTATCAGGTTTCCTGCACTAAATGGCACAACAGTGTGATGTGGCCAGCCTGGGATCTGACTTAACCCTTTCGAGGTGGCGGGTGAGCGTCAGAGGCAGCGGCCTTCCTTGTCCGGACCAATTTATCTCCTGACACTCTGAGGCTGCAGACACAGACACTCAGGCTCAGTAAGGACTTGTGGACTAACGGGTGACACAGTGGGGATGGGTGGCACTCCCTCCCAGTGTTTGGTAGATTTGGATATCCCTTCTTTAGCCTTGTTTAATGGTTGTGGATCATGGGATTAAGGGACACGGGCTCATAGTAGGCCATAGGAGTAGAGCCTAGCTTCCTTTTTAGTAACCTGTTGAAATGCCAGACCAGTCTCTCTAGGAAAAAAGCGCTCACATCGGATCTTTCTGCAGCACATTCTGTACGTCCAGTGCCAACATTCAGTACCAGCGGAGGAAGTAGTGTACTCTTTAAGTTGTGAGGCAAAAAACGTTGAGGCCAGGGAGCATAAAAACCATCTCTTGGAATTACATCTATATTGGACAATAACACACCTCACGATTTACATTCAGTCCATGCCAGAGCAGGAAGTAGTCCTTTATGTAGCGAGGTGGAAAGTAACGGTGTGAAGGTCCTGCAATTAACTTTCACCTTTTTTATAGAACAGAATAGAATATATCTTTATTGTCTAATTTGTCTTGAACAACAACATAAAAAAACAAGACAAGCACTAAGTAAAACAAACACTTAGACAAGATCACATCACACATTAAAAAACAGCATTAAGCATAGCCATCCAAACCTTCCCCTAACCTTAAATGTTAAGTTGCCTAAAACTAACCATATCCTAACCATAGTTTCTTTGTAGTTTTTTCCTAACCGTGACCATATTGAAGTTTCTGTGTGCAGATGATGTAGAAAGCAAGAATATACAAAGTGTCATGTTAAACTTTTAGACTGAATATATTTATGTTGGCTTTAAAAACCTGACTTACTTTAACCATGTGTTTTAATTGCCTAACCTTAACCATTGTTAGCCATAACCACAATCTTCCCTCAACCTTAACCATACTGTAGTTGCCTTTGTGCAGATATTGTAGAAATAAATCATTTAAAGCAAAGTATTTCTCTATGACATTACATATTCATAACTAAGTAAGCAATAATCAAAGTTAAACTTAATAAAAACAATAATGATAATAATACGTTTAATTTGCACAGCACCTTCTAGATACTCAAACACACTTTACATAATAATACAGAATACAAACTCAAACATTAACAAAGATGAGTTTTGACTACTGAGAGACTGTAGCAGTCCTGGATGTGTTTATAGAGAAGGTACTTTATTTATTAGAGTTTAACAGTGAGAAACACAGCTTAATCAGGAGGCCTGGAGGACTGGATTGATCAGATTTGATTGACAGTGGCATCTTCCTGGCGACATAAGCAAACGGCGAACAACTGCCATCAGATTCTGATTCGTATATTACAAACATCAGACTTTTTCCTAACGGAGCACTGCCCACTTCAAACCAGTAAGAAGAGCAAAGTCAGAAAACAAACACAGAAATCCCCCAATATGAATTAACCAAAATTGTTCAGACTTTGGCTTCAAAAATGTTGGAGCTGAGAGTTAAAAAACATAATTGAACGTGATTGTGGTTTTGCAAAATCAGCCAAAATCAACGTTCTGTTCAGCGATATGGTTGCAAAATGCAGAAGAAAGAGTGAATATGGGCCAAGAACTGCAATTGCATTCGCACATTCTCATAACCTGAGACTCACAGATGTTACTGTTGCAGTATGCATGTATTCATCCCCACATGTTGTGGAGAGACAACTTTGTTTTTTAACTTTAACTGCGGCTACTCCTGGAAGTGCTGTAGCTTTAGTTTTGATTGAGATTAGATTCACCCATGATGCCATGTTGGCAGGCAGCTGTGGACGAAGAGAAATGTGAAATAGGAGGTGAAAAGAAAACTTTTTAGCCTGAAGGGTTTACAGTTTTTCTCTGTTTAAACATTTGACACAATCTGAACTGTCCTCATTTGGTTAAACCAAGCAAATGACTCATTCTAGTTGAGTCAGGTCTAATTTGAGCCCAGATTCCACGGTTTCTCAAAATAACCGATTCGGGTCACATGAGGTCAGATGCAATATTTTTTATTTCTTTTGCTCATGTGTAAATCCATCTCTTGAGTTCTTGGAAATTATCGAGTTTCTCGTCGTGACTTTGTCCTCGACCACATGAAACCCGGCTCTGACCAAAAAACAACCAAAGGCTACTGTTTAACCGTCGCTGAGAAGCACAAAACGCCAACCACGCTCACAAATATACTTCACAGAGGCTTTAGTTCCTGCTCGACTCGAAAACCAGTTTCACCGCAGAGGAGTTTAGGAGGTTTTTATTAACTTATTCTAACACGAGGAGAAGTTTGGTGCACTGGTTTCCCAAAGTGAGGTCCAGGGACCATCAGGGGTCACTGTGGAGGTTAAAGGAGACATAAGCTGTGTCCCAATTCCACACAACATAATGACTCTGAGCATGTTTTGAGTATGTAGCATGTTCACACTAAAAAAGTGACAGAAAATTCAGTGTGCACACAAACAATGGTTGACTTTTAAGCTTTCTGTTGATTCACACTATGTACACCATGCATAATGCAATGCACAAAGGAAAATGAGGAGCTACTCACAGCTGGAAAACATTAAATCAAACTGTGGATGGTGGTGAAACAGCACCAGGAAGATCTTGGAAAGCAGAAAAAGAAATATTAATATCTTTGATAAAACATTTTGCTTTCTCTTTGTGAAGTTAAATTGCCAGTTTGCATCATTTCATGTCAGTACAAAACAGCAAAATTAAATATGTTGATTTCTTGTATACTAACTGCAAAAACAGTATGAAAATCAATACGCTCTTTAAGGAATTTGCTTTCACCTTAACTAAAATAGTCAGAAAGGATTACTCTTGATGAGGTCATTTTTTGAAATAAGATATTATTGATAGTCTTGTTTTTAATTCTAATGTTTTTGGATTGTAACATGGTAATTAAAGTCCCTGTATACTGGATAATCTCTTTGTTGTGTAGTGCATTACAATTTTCTTGTCCTGTTGACATTGTCTGTATTGTATTTCTTGTCACATCACTCTTGAAAAACAGATTTCTTTTTTAAATCTCAGTGACACTTCAACCTGGTTAATTAATAGGTTAAAATAAAAACAGCAGTTTGCAATATCAGCTGTGTATTGCCATAAGGTCAATATTATAGGTCAATATTTATAATTGAAATTCTCCTCTTCAAAAATGTCACTCTGTTACTTTTTTGATGCCAGTTTTCTCAAAGACTCAAAGTGATAAAGTTTCAAAGTAACATAAGGCTTGTTGGCCTTTTCTTCAACCCACATAATCCACTACAACTGACCGTCTCATGTGTTCAACGAGCTAAATGCCAACATTTACGCTGGAAGAGTAAATGTCCGAAATCAGTAGCAGTTGCAAGCAGACTGTTGTTGTTATCGGGCTCCAGCCAGGATTCTCAACCATAAAGAACATAATATTACTTTCTTCTTATGAACACACTGGAAAGCAGGGCAGATCTCCGATGACCAGCTCCTTACCCCTCATCTCCTCTCCTCCTTGATCTTCCCCCAGTGTTTGCTTTACTTTATTTTCTGTTTTTTCTCCCCCTCCCCCTGTAATTTTTTCGTGCAAAGAATAAAATTTCATCTGCGCGGGCTCTGGGAAAGGCAGCCCTCGGATTGGCCCTTGCCCGTACAGATGCTTTGAATTTATGGGGCTTTTCTGCCTGTGAGGAGAAGCAGGGAGGGATGGAGGGGATGGATGGTGGAGGGAAAGAGATGGGAGGGGTTGGGGGGGGGGGCTGAAACCTGCCTGTATTTCCTGGGGATTAGGCGTCAGATGGGCGCCCTCTGAGGAGGTCTCAGGTCCCGGCCTCCCTGGATGGCTGGGAAACTGACCCCCATCTGACTCTGTGGTCTTGTTTGTGCCCTGCCAGCATGTAGCCCCAGGATAGGATCGAGGCCTGGGCTCTGTCCCACAACCAGGCCGGCTCACCACCGCCTGCACGGTGGACTGAACCGTTTACATTTGTACCTTATATATTCATACATTAAACTCTACAGCCCTACAACTCCACTGTAGTACAACTTTAGTCTGTTGTTATTTTGTTTTTTTTGCAGTTTTGGTCATCAAGTCTTTTGATTATAATGACACTGTAATCACCAAGTTAATTACTGAGATCTGGGAACATGTCAACATCACTTAAAGAAGTCCAACAGGGCAAGAAACACGAGCAGTCAGATGACAGGTTGTGAAAAAAGTTGTAGGTTAGCCAAACTTATGTGTAACAGAAAATGAACAACCCACTGGACTTCACGTTGGGATTACTACGCCAAATAAAGTGGTTTAGATTATCTGGATACATTATTGGTTTGTCCGTTGATCGTCTGATTTTGTTTGTAGCGATGTTCCTAGGCCTCCGCAACAACTTTGATGAGTTCAGTGTTATCATAACCCCGAGAAATACTGACCAAAACTATGAAAATAAGACCAGTTAAATGAACCAGGATGAAACAACTGTAACTGTAACACAAACTTTAAAGGACCAATCCGTGATCTAAATATAAAAGGGCCACGTCAACACCAAAATTCAAAACACAGATTTGGAACCAGTTATCACTCCGATGATGATTGACAGGTTTAACACGGCGACTTAGATTAGATAACATCTCAGGTATTAATATTTTCAGATGTCTAAGGTTTGTTCACCTCAGTAACACAGCAGCAAAACAGGCTGATGTTTTCATTTATGATTAGGAAATGTCTCAATGTGCCTTCATACGGAGTCTTGATTGTCATTTGTCACGATAAGTCCATATGCATGAATACTTTTATATTAACAATAGATCACATGACTTCTTATATATCAAATGGTCCAGAGATCACCATCACCCGACTCTATGGTTCCCCTGAGCTCTACAAAGCTTAGCATCCTTTTGCTCGTTGTTTTGGTTTTCCGGCCCACAACATCAACACCATTTTCAGCCACAGCAGGCAGCTGTTTTCAGCTAAAAAGCTTTGATAAACCCACTGTAAGCTTTCTAGCCAGCACCAAATGACAGACAGACAAAGTTAGCGTCTTGCTGGTGAACAGATAAGCATTTAACAGCTGAAGAGCTGGATATTACCCTCAGGAATTGGTGGAGACCAAAAACAAAGCTAAAAGGAGAGTGAGTATTTGACTTACCTGAAACACGACCCCGAAAAAATGTTAACATTGCTCCGTGTCTGCTGGATGTGTGAAAAGGCAACACTGTTTGCTATATCAACTTCTAAAGTGATAACATGCCAGTGTTGCGTTTATAGCTTATTTCAGTTGCCTCCAAGTGGTCAAAAATATCAGTTGTTGTAGGTTTAAGGTTAGGCAAAGATGGTCTAACACTGACATTATTCACATGACCACAAGAGCCCACTATGTTAGGAAAATATAGATAAGTTTTAACACAAGCCTTTCTTCTTTTTCTTCTTCTGCAGTTCACTAACACACAGGAAACACAGAATTCTTTGCTATTTCCAGAAAGAGAAAATGGAATCTTACAACCAGGTACATAGTAATGTTTTCACAAGTTTAACTTGAATGCCGGCATGTTGTGTACTTCATAGTGTACCTGACTTCCTTTGTCAAGCACTAACTCATAAGCATTACTTCAAAATTGTGATGTTGCTTAGGTTGGTTCATGTCTTTATTTATTTTCTGGTGTAACGATAAGACATGCTGAGATACCTGCTGTTTGCTTTCTTGTGTTCCATCTTTGTGCCGTTGAAAATGGGATCAGGTTTGGGGAGGTTGTATGCAAAACAGATTACGGGCCAGAAAATGGTTGGTATCAGTAATGGCATTGATGGGGAAGTTAAAGTTGAGCAACAACAACATATTCATCCCAAACAATAGTGCAAGACGTACGTTAAGCTCCTTTAAGCCTCTGTGCTCCGTGCTCCACTCCCATCCTAAAGTTGTGACCCTAAAATTGATCAGAAATAATACTGATAATCATCTTCTTTTCTCATTGTGAGATCATTTGGTCCTCAGAAGTGCAGTACAGAAACACACACATGCTGTGGAGCTGGAGGTTGAGCTGGGGATACTAAGGCTTTGAATGTGGCTTTCAGTCAAATCAAATAAATGTAGCATGTCATCCTTCTGCCATTCGTTCTGCAACACTTCAAATTATGCTCACTTTAATACAGTGGAGATGGATTTTTTATTATATTCAACACACACGTTTCCATGGGGGACAATGAAGTTTTCTCTTACAATCAAACTTCACACTCTCACACACACTTTTTTAACGAGGCCCACAGTTCCTGGCAGCGTCCTCAAGGTCGGCATGAAACACAAAATGATCTCATAATTTCAGGAGTAACAAAATGATGTTTTTAAAGGTATTTTATTACCGGAGTGTGTACAGACCTTTTGTAGAATCATCAATTGTAGCAATTCTTTAGAAAGCATTTTACTGTTTTTTTTTTTCATAAGAAAGTTAGGCTTTTGAAAAGTCCAAATGCAGCAGAGCAGTCTGGTTCCTCATATATACGTCCGTCAGTCCCAATTCAAATCCAACTCAAATCGACCAGCGTCTGTGTGGAGAGGCCTGCTGCTGAACAGAACATGGCTGAGATGAAAAATCCAATTCTTGATTACGGGGGGCCATCTGGTGGCGGCTGAATGAAAGAGCAAACCAAAAAAATAAACAGCAGAGAGCCTCTATTTCCAGCAAAAAATGAGTACATTTGTTTTATGGCTTAACAAAGACAAAACACACCAAAAAAACAAAAACAAAAAAAACCTATCTCTCACAATTTTTTCCTTCCAAATAACTTGTGCCTTTTAGAATCTGTGTGAAAATTAAAATAGAAAATAAAAATCTATGTTAGAATCCAATATCTTACTATAACATTTCACAAATACTCCATCTATATAAACACTGATAGGAACACACAATATAAACCGTTCGTGCCCTGCAAAAACCTCCAATCTCCAATGCTACCATTTTACGTCATAAATTGATAAAAAAAAATTTTTAACTGTAAATGACGACCAACAGGTGTCCAGTTCACAGTATAAACTCATGACGCTAGTACCAGGATGGGTACCTTATATATGGGCATTTCCATGACAATCAAATTATTGTTTTTCCCCATCTGATTAAGTTTTTTGGGAAATTCAAGGTCTCTGCAGCACACAAGGAAACCAGTTTCTTTTGCAACACACGACACAAAAACAAGAACTCATTCCATAATTCTGTTATATTAGTCTCCTGAAGACCAAAGTAGAGCAAACTGAACTTTTACCTTTATGCTTTCCCGATTCATTATACAGTACTATTAACAACTGAGATGTTCCAAAACGTAGAATTGATACCAGAAAATACACTGAATTAAGTGTCTTGTGTTTTTGAGATCAAAATAAAGAGAATAGCTGTTTTTACTATCTTTACTGCCATTACATGCATTAACCCGTATTGATCGGACTTCTCTGGAAGCCTGGTAATTGAGGTGTAGCTATCTCTCGCCACGGAAATTAAATCTTAAAGTGAGTCTTTTCACTTGTTGAATCTGTTTTGTGTGGCACTGTTTTGTATTAAAAGACCGAAGAATGAACAGTGCACTTTTACATTTAAATGCCAGAGGTGACAAGTAAATAAGAAATTAAAAACAATATAGGAAAAATACAAACATAATGCAAAAACAAGTTCCCGGCCTATAGAAAGATTCTTCTTTTTCTTCTTTTCTTCATATTAAACAAATCACTAGTAAGTAAACACCTTCCTATTTCCTTACAGGAAAAAAAACAGAGTGGGGGGAAAAAGGGACCAGGAGGCGAATACTCCAAACTCTTTTAGCTCGTCTCCAGTTTGGCCATTTCCTGCACGTAGATCCCGATGCTCTCGCTGTCAAACAGCACAAAGTAGACGGTCTTGATGGTGGAAGACATGGTGGCCACAAAGTAGCTGGAGATGGCCTTAAGGATCAGCTGGGCTGCCGTCTGCTTCGGGAAACCATTCCTGACAGAGAAGAACACACACTTAGTGTGGCCAAACGCTGAGAGACTCTTTTTTTTTTTTATTTGACCATGAATGGCATTCATTATGTTAGAGGTCAGCATACATTCAAACATAGTTATTTACTGGACAGTTTTATACATAGTTTGAAAAAAGCTGTTTGAGTCTGAACCCGACTTCGACTGACGCCGTATCATCCAGTGGTTCCCAACCCCGTGGGTCCAAACCAAACATGGGTCTGCAAGATAAATCTAACATCAGCATGCTAACATGCTCACAATGACAGTGCTAACATGCTGATGTTGAGCAGGTGTAATGTTTACCATGTTCCCCATCTTATTTTAGCGTGATAGCATGCTAACATTTGTTAATTAGCAAATTAGCTAAATTAGAAATGTTTGACCTGATGCTCTAGGTGAAAGTCAGGATTACCGAAGGTTTTACAATCAATCCTGAAGGGGACATTAATATTTGTACAAAATTTCATGGTAATCCATCCAATAGTTTCAACATTTCACTAAAAACCACAAATGTCAACCTCATGGTGGCACTAGATAAAAAGCCAGAGGATCACCAAAGTCAGTAGGATTAGTTTTGGAGACTTTTCTTTAAATCTTTGCCTTTTTTTGCAAAATCCTGAAGAATTTTAACTTCTTAGGCCTGTAAAAATATTTAAATGAAACAATCTGAGAAGGGAACATCACTCTTTGGTTGAACTGCTGCAACTCATACTCATACAGTATTAAACCTGTGAGGAGGGTTCACTCACGTTTCTTTGTTTTAAAGGGTCAAGAGCCAAAAAAGGTTGGGAACCACTGCTGTAACCTCCATGTGCTGCGTTCACACTCTCTTACTGTTGTTCCACTACATGGCGTGTTTGTGTAAATCTTTCCAGATCAAAGTGGAGGTGTTTACGGCTGTTGCCAGGAAACCGTGTCAACTCCCGTTTTGACTTACACTGAGAAAATGGAGAGAAATATTACGAGCGGGCAGAGACACATGAGCGCAACAGTTTACTGCTGACAATGCAAGAATGCCACTCATGCATGTTATGAAGACATGTGAGAAGACTTTTCTTCCAGTTGGAGTACGGATCACCTTGTTCGGGTGAATTCAGGTACAGTTTCTTTTGTGGAACCAGGTTTACAAAAAGTGTTCATATTACTTTTTGGCTTCCAGTTTTGGACTAAAATAAATGTGAAAAATGCCCTCAAGTTAATATACAGTGCACTCATGATCTGCAGGATGTGTAGCAGGCTTGTTGTTAATGAGGAAACTGCATACTGTCAGTTACATTAAGATAATATTACATTTTCTTACAGCATCTTGCTTTTACAAGCATCAGGAAAGTCAGGAAAAACACCTTAAAATAAGGGATCGCATGATGCATCGTTTGTCAGGTTTATTCCTGTGAGTGTTTTCTTACCTCCCGCTACCAATGGAGGGGAAAGCCACAGACTTGAGTTTCTTCTCGTCGGCCAGAGCCAGGCAGTTCTTCACCGTCTTGTCCAGCAGCTCCTCGCACTTGTCGGAGCCCCAGCCTGGACTGTTACAGTGGATGACGTACTTAGCAGGCAGACCAAAGCCGGCGGTCAACACAGCTGAGGGGTGGAGAGAAGAGAGGATGAAGAGCGGTTAGTAAAGTGAGAAGGGAAGAGAAGATGGGGACAAAGCAGAGGAGGAGAAGGAGCAAAAAGGAAACGTACTTCAGGTAGAAAAGTTTGGTAAGACGTGAGGATGATAAAAGTACTAGCATTCCTAGTGCAATTAAAATATGTTTCTGTTGCACAAATGTGCCCCTTATAATAATCAGAATATTTTTAGGATCTATCATGAATCAAATTTGAGCTGTAATTAATTATTTTTAATCAGCATTTTTAATTCATTTCGAATATTGTTTTGATTCACCAATTATTATATGATGTAAAGCATCAAATCATCACGGTTCAAAAAGCCAGAACTAGTGAATGTTTAGCATTTTTGGCTTTAAAAAAACATAATTTTTATGTAGATTGACTACTCGATCAATCAACTAATCGTTTCAGCCCTAAATTAAATAATATTATAATATTCTAAAATTTCACTAAACAAAAGGAATTATTTAGTAAAATCAGCACCTTAAACATACTTTTCCTGAGACAAATTGTAAATGTGCTACAGCATCTTATTTAAAACAATCTGTGCTAGTTTTGTTTAGTCAGGCAGTGAGTGAACTTGTTGACATGCTGCTGGATTTTCTCCTCACGTCACATCCACTGTCTACAGTCAAAATCAGCTTCATTAACCAGTTTGTCAGAAGTCAAAACCCAAAAGTTGAGTTTGGAGGCCTGAGATGCTAAAATAACACTTTGCTTTGTGGAAAATGTACGTAGCAAATCTCCAAGAGCTTAAAGTGGTTTGACCAGGGTATTACAGTGAGGTGGGCCGGAGAAATCACTTCTCCAGACAGCTGAAGAGGAGAAAAGAAAAGCAGAAGTGGAGGAGGAAACAGAGAGAAGACATGAGAGAAGAGAAGAGTCTGTTCTCTGGAGTTGAAACATTTAGTTTAGTCTTCATCAAACCAGCAGCTGTAGACAGTGTAACTCAGCCAAAGCCCCTGACTCTGTGAAGTGAGAAAACCCCCAGTCAGATTTTATTAGCCCACAGCGAACGTGTGACTGGACTGGAGTCAAAGCCGGGGACGAGCTGATTTCCAGATGGCACGCAGAGAGGATGGAGAGACTTCACACACAGCAGAGCGAGAGCCAGTCACACTGCATGTGTGATCTGGTCCTGAGGTAAAGTGTGTGGATGATGATGATGATGATGATGACGGGTTTCGTGACTGCCTGCAAAGTTCAGCTTGTTTTATGGTTTGGGAAGGAGAAACGGTCTGTGGTAGTGTTTGTGCACTGCACATCTGGAGATCACCTGTCAATCAAAGTATGCGGACAGTACAAGTATTATCAAAGTACTTTGATTATTTTTCTGTTGATCAACTCGATTAATCGACTAATCGTTGCAGCTCTAGATTTCATAAGGAATTCATTTTGCTGTGGCACTTTCTGGTGTAACCGGGCAGTAATACAGTAAACAAGTTATCATTCGCCTTTCTTAAAACTAACATTATTTTAATTGCCATGCTTGAATCACTATGGGAGTGTTTCATTTTGCCTACCAGGCAAACGCCACTGATTACAGGAGGTAAAATCTAAGCACAATAACACAGAGTGCTGCTCTTTAACTTATTTAGCTCCCATTGTCATCTAACATTTATCATAATTTTTATTTAACTCTCTATGCAGCAGATCTTATGAATGAACAATGAATTACAAAATAATATTAAACTTAAGTTCTACCTGTTTTTGCTTCTACTTCTGCTTGAATAACTTGGTGGTACCTGCCTGGCCCTGAAATTGGGACGTTTGCTCGCCAAATCCAGATGAGCAAATACTTTTTACAAGTATTTTAAACATCCTGAAGAACTTGTTTGACGGCTGCTCTCTGAACCGGGTCTGGTCAGGATGACCGTTTGGCCGATCCAGATCCCTAGAATCCCTGACAGACTCTGCTGGCTCGATGTTCAGTCACCTGGTAATCTATTTATGAGCTCCGCACAGAGACCGGGATTATGATGCTGAGCTAACTTGGCTGAATGTGTGTGTGTGTGTTAGAGAGAGAGAGCAGTGGTGAAGGTGGGGAGCGTTTGAGAAAGTGAGTGTGAGTGATGAATAATGAGAGAGACAGATGGAGAAAGTGGAGACAAAAGATAAAATAATCTGTAAGGGCTCAAACAATATGGCTCTCTGAAGACTGATGCCTGTAGTTTTAGACTAAAGTCGCCAAGAACAGATATTACGTGCCAATACTAAATGTCTTTGATCATTTTCATGACAAAAAGTATTCATTGTTTCTCTGAAAAGATGATTAAGAAAACTCTGGCAACATTTGGCCTTTAGGAGATGAACGAATTAGTCAAAGTGTGTGTGTTCATGTGCAAAGCGCTAATCCTTGCTTCAGTGTCCTGACATCATCTGAATGTGGATGTGCAGAGGCCAAAAGGACCCAGCCCTGTATAGCTTGTATGTGTGTGTGTGTGTGTGTGTGAAGAGATTTACGGGACACACTGACATCACTGTCATAGGAGCTGGGTGGTGCTGGAGTAGATCAATGTGCACTTTCTAACTCCTTCAAAGGTGAAAAGTCATGAGACGTTCAAGTGTTGCTGAGGCAGAGTGCAAAAGAACAAACAAAAACAAATGCAAAACAGAAGAAGAGATGTTTGCAGGTAAAGTGTCTCTGATCACAAAATCTACAGACAACATTAGTCGAGGTAGCTTCTAAACTTGTTATGAAACTTAATAAACTATAATATAAAAATACAGTATATAGCTGGAGCAGAGTTTCAAGTAGTCGATATTGTCTTGTCATTTCTCACCTTTTAAAAATCAGATTCATTAGCTCTGCCCTGTCACGTGGTTCATCAAACTTAGAAAACTTAGAAAATGAGACCACTTAGAAAGTCTTACCCATGCCCCGCCCTTTGTTTTTCTGAGAATAACTGTAATCTAGTTTTTGTCTATTGCTGTTAAAATCACCTGTATTTGGTCTTGGGCTTCACCAATATAAAAAAAGAAATCTTACTGCTGCAGCTATTTTGCTACATAAACAATCAGCATACAGTAGATATTACAATTTTGCTAAATCTTAGCCAACTATCTGTAATTGACAGGAGGCAGTCAACAGTCCTGACATGTCAATATGTCCAAAATATGATTCACACAGACCTGTCCACTGCCGATCATTTAAATAATGAGCACCACACATAATGTCACAGAGAGATTCACTGTGAAAAATACTTTAGGCCTATTGTTGCATTGACTAAATCCATAACTACATAACTAATAACATTTGCTTGTTGAATACGGGCTGGTAACATAAAGGAGATGTTCTGTTGGAATTTTGTAACGTCTAATTTAAAGTGTCGACAGCAGAGCCTGACTTGATCGAGGTTGATTTAATAACGAAAGAGTCCTTCAGGCTCCTCAGGCAGAAATGACAAACTCTGCTTTTTGTATAAAACGATTTCAAAAATCTCTTTACCATCCACAAGGTAAGCAGCAGGTACTGGTAGGGTAATGCTGACATTTATCTGCTCTGCGCACTTACCGCCAGCCACCTCCAGAGGGCCGTTTTTCTTCTTCAGCTCCAGCAGCGCTTCAGTGAACTCCTTCCCTCCCTTCTTCTCCAGAGCAGAGCCTGTTGGTGGAAGATAGGATTGGAGTGATTACATCCTTGCATACTGCTGAGACAGCAGGAAAGAGGAGAGGCGATGCCATGCAGACAGAGAGGCAAGCAGGCAGACATGGAGACAGATGGACAGACAGGTAGGTAGGCAGGCAGGCAGGTAACAATGCTGTCAATCATTTCAGCTGGCTTCTCTCTGAGTCTCTGAGCTCACGCCTCTCGTGCAGCATATTGAGTCTCTGGTGCTTTATTTGTGAGACTCACAAATGAAGTGCGAAGTTTCAAAGCTGCTATTTTCCAAATGACTCATTCTGAGTCAGTTAAACTAACGTATTAAAGCCCCGGTCCCTAATTACTTCCCTCTGTCCTCACATACTGGCAGCTTATTTGCAGTGAACTGAGGGTAGTTTCTTTCACTCACAAATTAGAGAGTGAAGAGTTTGTTTAAAAAGGAAAAACAACTAGCAGCATGTTATAGATGAAAATGTAAAAGCTCTCTTTACCTTGTTTGCACACACATTTCAATCTAACTTCAGCCCTGGAGAGGAGGAAGACACATCTAGAGGTTGTGAGACCATTGGGAAAAGCAAATTCAACTGTTCCTTTCCTACTTATTTTGATGGCTAAAGGAAGTCATTCCACATTGATCACACTATTTTGGATTTACTCAGAGCTAAAGAGAGAAGCCACAGAGGAAACCAGAGAGGAGAGAGGTGATTCAAGTCTACCAGAGCCAGAGAAATGAATGTTCTGGCTGCAATTTCATTAAAAAACAGGCAGGAGAGAAAAATACAATAAGGTTAATGTCAGCCTTTTAAGTTAGTTATTTAATAGCCAATACGAGCAAGCAGATAAAATAATAATAATCTTTGCAGTTTAACAGCCTGTTGTATAGTCATAAATGGTAAAATAGTTAAACATTCATTCACTCATTCAAATGACCAGTGATCAATGCTTAAATTGAGGCTTTTGGAAAACAGTGTCTCAATCAAAAACTGCATTCTCTTTCTAAGCAGCTGAACTGACAGCACAGTTGAGGGGATGGAGGGCAGAGGATATGAAGTGAGTCCCAGACTGTCCACGTTTCAGTCAAGTGGAACAAAGCAACAAGCAGCAGCATGGTTTCATTATTACACTCATGGAAGTATATAGTCGTGTATGCATTACGTGATGCACTCAGCTGCTCTGTGTGGATCAAATTTCTGTTAGTACTCCATCTTCTAACATTATTGAAGTGCTGTATGTGTTTTCTTCAGTGGACTGTCCCTGCTTTTACACATTTTGCAGGCTGGCTGTAGCTCGTGCCTGCATGATGTGAAAGTAAACTTGTAAAGACTTTAAAGTTGATTGAGACAGTCAGCATTTACTGTAGACAGATCGTGTAGTAGCTGATGGAGGCGTTTTTCTCACATAGCAGGATTGCCAAGTTATCAGGCGTTCAGACTGAAAACAACCCTGCGTTAAAACAATGCAAGGGGCTGCATTGGTGAGGGCGTGCTCGCCAGGAGGACAGGTTTAATGAGTTTAAAGGCTTCTCAGACACAAAATTTATAATACTATGAGACTGGATTTTACAACTCTGGAAAGTTATCAGAGCAGCAATCGTTTTATCCTTTGTCAAGCAGATTGCAAGCTAACAGTAAAAAGGCTTTTTGCCTTGCTGGTTGACGTCGGGCTACATTGCTGTAAAAGTTGAGGCAGGTTCAACTGAGCTAAGGTGAGCCAACACAACTTCATTAATCCTGCTTTGAGAGACAGACTGCGGGTGCAAGCACCGTTTTGAAAACTCTTCCTTTTTGGTGCAGAAAAATGCAGGAATCTCTGACATCTGAGAAAAGAGTCAGCTGCCAACCAACAGCCGTTCCTAATGCAGTAAAGCTGCCAAATTCAAATGATCCTTTTCACAATGTCCACATTGAGGTTGTCTTCTGGGTTAGGTTTATTGAAAACAGTGTGTGACTGCAGCGCTCTTTGGCAGCTGAATTTCAAATCTTGGAAACTGGAGTTTCCCACAAGCACTTAATTGCATACATAAAATAGTCCCTGCTTGCACATTTCAAGCCTCTGCAAGTTAATTTTCACTCATGATACAATAATAGGTCTTTCAGTCAATGTTTCACCAAATTACATAAATACTAGAGAGAAGCATTCACAGTAAGAACAGCAGGGAGTTTGGTTGTGGGTTAAAAAGGTTTTCTTTTGGCTAAATAACCTAAGAGAATAAAAACTGTGCTGCTGCTGTGATGTTTGTCCACAGACTTCAGTGCAGACTATCTGGAATATGCAGAGAGAGAGCAGATGGGCACTCGCGGTCTCGTGGTGTCAATGGTTCCTTTACCTACTTCACCACCTGTATAGAGGGAGGAGCTGGTCGGGTGAACGACAGCGTCGCTCTCCACGATGGAAATGTCGGCTTGGACAACTTGCAACTACAGACGACAACAATGACAAACAACAGGCAAACAACATGGTGGTAAAAACACAGTGAGTGATCAGGAGTAACAAGATGGGACAGAAAAGTAGAAAAAAAGGATAAAAGAGAAGAACAGGAAGAAAAGAGACAGAGAAGTGAGCGCGCTCCTTATTGGCTGAGGTCATTACAGGAAACAAGGAAGCAACTGAGGACACGGTGGGTCACGTTATGTAATAAGGAAGCAGGACTGCACAGCTAGCCAGATTTACTTAAAAAAACAACACAGAAAGATAGTAAATTACCCTAAAACTTTGTAGCTTACAGTCATCTATACACGAGATTGCATGCTAGAGTGCATTCTAAAATACTGAAACTTTATTTTTGTAATTGGGGATGTAAACACTTTTTGAATCTGTTTTCTGACTAACAGTGTTGTCCTAATTCCTTGTCTCATTATAATGAGTAAATCATTTTATGATCTCACTCCAGGCCACCGACCTTACAGTCAGGCTGCAGTGAGCAACTAACGGGTTCATGTCAGTTTTTCTTCTGTAAATTGGTGCTCTATTTCAGTCCAATAATTGTCCTGAAATGACAGTGATTATTAAGCAATATAAAAAGGTCTGGCAGCCATCTGAAAGGAGGACAACCTGGAATGAACCTCAACACATCTACACAATGGGAAGAGCGAGCAGGATCACTGCTCCGAGGAGCTTTGATAAAATCCTTGAATGTCTCCACAGAAAGTCACGTCTTGCTACTGGGAGTTGCATTTTATTTATGACTTTCTATGCATCTGCAAGAGAAAACAAGTATTTCTGCTCTTTATTTTAAGGTCAGTTACTTGAGGTCAAAGAGGACCTTCACCAGGTTTTCCCACTGCGAGCAACATCATCAAAATGTCTTTTTATTTCCTGAGAGCGACAAAAGTAGTAGTAGGCATTTCTGGCACAGCTTCATCTACTTCCAAGGTGAATGGAGGAGGGAAAAAGTCTTCAGGAGGTCAAAACTCCAGCAACACTTGTGGTATAAAGAACAACTTTATTTTCAGACCAACGTGTTTCGGCTTGTGGCCTTCATCAGGGTCGTTTTTCCTGAGAGCTGACCAACCAGGAGTCATCAACAAGCACTTCTGCTGAGGAAAGTTGGCTACAGCTGAGGTTTTCCAGGTCAGCAGATGTCAAAGGCCAATCATATTGCACACTTCCTTCTTTTGCATTTCAGTAACTATCATTTCACTAAAGGTTGGTTTAAACTGATTTTCACCTGTTTAATTTCATGTTCCCAAGTACCAAAAATCTGTATTTCCTGCTACAAGAGGATGCTGTTCTCCATAGATGAATGAGATTAAGATAAACTTGTTTTCCTGAGCTTGCAACGAGTTCAGCACAGAAAATGTCTCCAGTAATATAAAGTGAAGAGAAAAATGCACAGACAGCACCAATAACCTGCTGATTATGAATAAGAGTCCCTTTAAGAAAATAAATAAATAAATGGTTAAATGTTTTTTCACCAGATCTTCAATTGCTTTTCATTAGTAAGTGAGTAATAAAGTGCCAAATTTGTGCTTTTTTTCAAAGAGAAACTAAAAATAACTAGTTGTAGTTAAGCCATACATATTGTAGATTTTAATCAATATCTCTTCAACTGTCCAACATCTGTCCTAAATGATCATAATGTCAACCACGTTGCCCACAGTGTGAATTTAACAGACCTGACGGAAGAAGGTCCATCTAACCAGTCCAGCAGTCTGAAACTTTATTCTTAGAGTTCTTAATTCACTGACAATTTAATTTTGGAGAAGTTGTCAAGCTGTTGAACATTCAAGGATTTTAAATCTCAAACCCCGCTGGGAGCAGAGGGGAGGGGGGTGGGGGGTGAGGGAGCTCACCTAGATCATCTTTAAGTTCAAGTTCAGCATTGGTGGGGTTGATGACCCCCTCCACGTCAAAGCCAGCCAAGTTGCTGACCTCACTGTGGATAAGGTTCAGCTGCGGAGGGGGAGGCATGCAGAGGAGGAGGGAGAGCAAGAAGGAAGTGGGGAGGAAGCAAAGCCATTAAAACCAGATTCACACCACTGCTTAAAAAGGGATACCTTGACTTTTTGATGATTTATAGAACTGGATATTCAACATATCTATTCATATTTGTGTGCAGTGACATGTACAATTTACTATGTACAGGAGTACACAAGAAACAGAAAATAATGTCATCACGTCATGGACACAAACACTGCCAACTGCTTTATCAGGTTGAAAGCCATTGAAAGTATCAGCATTAAAATCAGACATCTGGATGAGCACTTTCACATGCAAGTTTTCAAAGCAAATTGTGACAACTAAAATAATTCAAAAGATGACAGCAGGTCTTTAGGTGCATCGATTAAGAAATGCTAAATTATTTAAAATGCCAATGGAAAAACAGCTCGGATTATTAGGACCACATTTGTGAAACATAGACAAACCAAGAGGGATGGATACAATATGTAGGGGGTTGAAAAATACTGTTAAATAGGTCTTTTTGACTCGTCATAGCAGGAAAAGCACAGGTGTTACTAATAACATTAACAATGGCCATGTCCCAATAAGTATACCAATACCAGGACCCTGAAACTGAAGCAGCTAAATGTAATTCAGCCATCATTAATGTTATTTACACCTGCGCTTTTCCTGCTGTGACATGTCAAAATGTCTTCTGTGAAAGAGGCCTGCATACAACCTAACTTTACCCACATTTGTAACTGTGTTTGTATTTAAGATTATATGATTACTTCAGTGTTTGTCATTTTAACTGCATCTTACATGTCTTGCAACGTCCCTTTATCCTGTTGTTCCTACAGAATGTCGTTTGCAAGGTGGCATAACCCAGAATAATTCCAGTATAATAATATTTATTGTACAATGTGATTTCTTTTTTCACATTTTGTTTGTTAACAGGGCTCGTACAGCTTTTTAAAGAGTAAAATTCAAGCACTTTCAAGGTACCTAAACCAAAGATTTCCAGACTCTTGACACCTTTAATTGTTACTATAAATGCCAGGAGACAACAAACAAATATGATGTTGGGATCGTTCCATTTCAAATATTAAAAGATTTTCGGTTTACATGAGTGATTGTGCAGATGATTAAACACCAGATTATGTTAAAAAAAAAAAATCAAGCATTTTTCACAGTTTATTCAAATTAAAGCATATTTCTAACCTTGAAAACATAACAGTAAAAATTAAGCATCTTCCAAACTATCAAGACTTTGTACGAACCCTGTGTTAAAGGCCAGCTGTACCGCACAGTTTCAGTTTGAAAGCCAGCAGTTTTACCATGAAGGAATATTCTATAACACAAAAGTCAAAATGTCAAGGTATCCTTCTAAATGTTAAGAATTCCCAAATGCATAGGCCACATCCTGTTAGTGTCTCATTAGTCATCAACACATTTCATTTCCAAGGATTTAAACTCACGATTTGATAAAAAAAAGAAAAAAAAAAGAGGCCCAAATCATCCTGAAAACAAAAGCAGTGAGAGTGAAAGCAGCGACAACAGAACAGTGGTTCAGAGTGTGTGACTGAGACTGAACACTTGGGCAGGAAAAGTGCAGTTAAGATAATTAAGTCTACAAAACAGGAACAGACTAGCTTTTCTATTCATGGGTTCATTATCTTAAATCAGTGGGAGGTTAACTGCATTCATTTGATTAATTATCATCCACTGATTTCAACAGCTGCTCTAATCTGTGGTCAGCTACACGATGAGCCATTTTACTAATGAAGAGAGTAGATAAATACTGCTGCTAATGAGTGTTTAAGTTGAATTTCAAATGAATGCAATACATCTAGGATTGTGTATTAAAATTACTATAACCATGGGTTTAAATTGTAATATTTCAGCTTTTAGAAAAAGGCAAAAAAGCTGTAATTTCTGACACTACAGCCTGTGATGTTTTCCAAGGTTCCTAAAAGATTAATTCATTCATGGTGAAATCAAACAAGACAGAGGAAATCTGTTAATCTGTGTCATTATGCTTTAAAAATACAATCTGTAGCCAAATGATACGGGCAGAATCAGAATGTGCTACTACATTAGAGCAGGTTAATTAGTCAGTATTAAATAATATATTAGTGTTAGCATATGCATGGTAGACCAAAGCATGCAGTGCCATTAGCAGCAGTTAAAAATCACAGCTGAGCTGAAACGTTGAGTTCTGGAAGTAAATTTGTTCTTCTACTGAAGGCAGTTCATGTGTTTTTTTGCATTTGATTTTAACAGTGTAAAAGAGTTTTCATGACTCTACAGATTACAAATACAAATTAGATCAGTCAAACCTATCCTATCTGTTGTTACAAAAGTGTGTTTAATCTTATGTTGCACTACATTGCCCACAAGCTTTAGTGAGAGGCAAAAAAAATATCACACTGTTGAAATGATACTGCTCCAAACTACTGAGTATAATGTTATATTTCTTTAGCACAAAGAGTGTGCACAGGATTATCACTGTTTAAAATTAGGAAACAGGATATGACACTTCTTGCATCATTCTTGAGTCATTCATTCTCTTACGCACAATGTCATTCCCCTGTTCCCCTTTCAGGCAAATTTACTTCCATGTTTCAGTTGAATAAAAAAAAAAGGTAACAAGTTTTTACGCTCAGCAGGACCAAAGCGAGGGGCGCTATCAGATCTGGCAGATCTGAGATACAGTAGACAAACAGTTAACACAGCAGCATTCCTGGTTGCTACTGTTACACTTTGAGCTTGGTGCACTGCTCTGTTATGTAGCACTATAAGCCCTTATATGAAGTCTGGTGGATTATAGCAGACCTGTTAGGAAGTACAGTGTGATGGAAACTTACATTTATAGAACTAAATATCACAAACAGCTTTATTTCTACGAGACAGACCAATTAAATAATTAAGAAAACATTATCACAAAATCTTTTGATTGATTTCACCTCTTAAATCTGGTTCAGTTATGACGGAAAAGTAAAGATAAAAGACTAAAGAATAAAAAAGATGAATATTTTAAAGAAGGCAGATCTAACAGTTTGTAGTCTTAAGTCTGCAGGAGTGCTTTTAATAAAAATCCTGTGGCTGAGCAACAAAACATATCTTTGGTTTTATAGTTGTTCTGAGCACTTGGTTGCTCGTCAAGAATGAGATGTTTTCTCCAAAACAGAGAAAGGATCCTCCATGACTGAAAAAGACATAAAATTGTGTCTTTTTTCCTTTGACTTCTGAAATATTAAACATTGGCACTGCCTTTGATGGCCAACTTCAGTCTTAATATCTAACACGTGTATACAGTGTGTATCCATGTATGTCTTCATGTATTTGTAAGTTATCAAAGACATTTTTTATGAGCCTTGTTTTAGCCTGGCATGTGTTAGGTATCTGTTCATCCCAAACTTCAATCATTCAATAGCTGTAGTTTATTATATATTTAAGCTTAGGCCTGTCTGGGCCCGGGTTAGTATATTTCTACAGACAGAAAACTGACCTTTTGACCCAGGAAGAGGCTCTTGGTGGAGAGCACGGTGAAGCTGTCGACCGGAGATCCCTCTGTGGTGCTGTCTGCCGACGCTGCCTTGCTCACCTCACCCTGCTTCTGTTGAGGACAGAAAATACATCTTAACATAACGTGACAGGTCATTTTTCTCCACAGGAATTTGGTGTTCTCCAAGAGATCACTGCTGAAGCTGTTTTACTATAACAACATCTGGTCTCAGTGCTGTGCTGTTAGTTAGATTTTTCTTCATTCTGGATGTTAATTTAACTTTCAAAGATGTCCAATTTTTTTTTTTTCTTTGTTTGGTTTATTTTCTCCCCACTACTAATCTGTAATATCCTGTATTATGTACAGTTTATTTATATATCTGCATAAACATACATATGTAGATGGAATAACTTGTCCCAAAATAAAATAAATCTGATTCTAGTCCCTTTAATTTAAGCTCTGTCTTTTGGACATTACCACTCTTTGTCATACTTAACATTTTCTGGTGTTAACGGCAGTTAAAAACAGATCAGGAAATAGCTGGGCATCAGTCCAGATCTTATTTTGTTAAGTTACTATTTACGAGTATGAGGAAATGCTGACTGTAAGATGTCAACATTTATCTCTTCATTAATTTCTTGATTTAATTGATTTAATGAATTGATTTTAATGTGAACATGGCACACTTATAAGTCGATCAGCGTACCAAAACAACAACGCTAAGTGGTTAAACAGGTACAATTAAATGTTTGTGGTGCTCTTAAGCAGCCAAACAAATAATCACAGGTGTTCAGTAATGAAACATTCTCCACATTCCACCACAAACACACTCAGCGTTGATCACAATCACCAGACTTGTGGCCTGTTCATATGAAGCAGTACCTTAGCCTTCCCTCCTGCCTTTTTGCCACTCAGTTTCTTGGACGCTGTTTTTTTGACCGGCTTGGGTTTCTTCTCGGGGGCGGGTGAGACGGGCGTCTCCAGTTTTCCCTTTGCTCCCCTCTTCTTAGCCAACAGCTCTGGGTGGATGTTGGGCAGGACTCCACCTGCTGCGATGGTCACACCTTTCAGCAACTGAGACAGGAAGACAAAGTTAAAAACTGGAGTTCACATGGTCCCACACTACTGGAAGGTTAAAGAAAATCAATCTAAAAACTTGTTGTATGCATGGGAAAATAGTTGACAATGATGTTATACACGTTTTTGTAAAGTGGGCTACAGAATGAAAACACCACTGGTGTTGTCCTTCAAGTGGCGGATTAGATAACTTTCAAATGATCGTGACATAATACCAAGTTTACACAGATGCAACATGTCTAAAATGTATTTTTTCCAGCAGCTGACCTGGTTCAACTCCTCATCGTTGGCGATGGCCAGCAGGATGTGTCGTGGTGTGACGCGACCCTTCTTGTTGTCTCTGGCTGCATTACCTGCCAACTCCAAGATCTCCGCTACATGGGTTAAAAAAAACAAAAACATATCAGGAGGAGTTCATCAATAAATACTGTAGAGCACGAGTGATTTAAAAGATTTGTTAATGTCTCTGAATGCTTCGGTAAACATAAACGATAATGTGATCTTTATATTCTATATAATTAGTATAGACATTAAAATTAATTAACATACATGAGAACAGAGCAAATGTCCACAACTGGACTCGTACATAACCTATCAACTTTTTTTAACAAATACCAGAAGATTAGGTGATCTGAAGCTTTAAAGTGCATTCTCAGCATATCTCTAAAGTGAAGCTGATGAGAGCAATTTTGTTGGAAAAGTTCCTTATTTATAGCAGTTGCCTCTTTTGGTTGCATTACTTTCTGCCTGGGTTCTGAGTAGACATCACTGAATATAAAAGGTTTTGTAAGTATTAAGTCAATAGTAAAACATCTGTAATAAGTAGATAAGTTGTTCTCTGTATTCAAACGTGCATGTTTAATAATCGATCATTCTCTCCTCTCCAAAAATAAATCTCACCAGTAAGATACTCAAGGACAGCAGCCAGGTAGACGGGTGCTCCCACCCCGATGCGATATTTGGGCAGGCCCCTCTTGATGTAGCGCAGCATGCGTCCCACAGGGAAGATGACACCGGCCTTGGTGGACCGGGACGTCTTGGTCAACTTCTTCTTTCCTCCTCGGCTAGACATGGTGCTGAGGCCGCTACCAGTATTGGGCTCTGCAGGGACACATCAGCAACAATCCATTAACAGATCTCAATATGACTGATTTACTTTATTAAATAAGCAGTAATATGGCACTGAGTACACAGAGTGTGACTTCTTTCTTCAATATGTCTTGTGAAAACACAACACTCATGTTACTGGTTGAAATCACAAACTGAGGCTACAACAGAGGAAATCTTTCCCAAACTGAAAAGATGCAGAATCGCTCAATTTGTCCATATGAAATCTCAGGGTTAAGTTAGGACAGTGATGAATCAAAATAAAAGAGTGAAATAAACAAACTGTCTGCTACAGGCAGTGGGCTCTATCTAACAAAAAAAAAAAAAAAAGTATTCTCAGTTTTCTTTGGCAGGCTCGTTCAATTCTGAAAACACACTAAAATTGTACTTTCATGATGTCATTCTTTGCTGACTGAAAACACTATCAGATTACATTCTTGTCAGTGTGACATTAATGGATGGAATCTGTTTCTTTTACTTTTACAATAACTAAAAGCAATTCCTAAATAAGGTACGAATACATTTAAAAAGGAAAATCTTTTAAATTTAAAGCTGATACAATCCTGAATAGGTTTTCAATTAAATCACCCTCTTTCAAGACCTCCAGCAGTTAGTTCTCTGCTTTTATCCCCTGGATGCATCTATAAGCACGTCAGTTTCAAAGTTTAAAATTTAACTTTACTATACTTTAGTATCTCATATATGTATATTAATTACCCAATATCCAAATTAGGCATTTTGTGTGTTTTGTGTAGATCACCCTCAGGCCAAAGAGCAGCCTAAATGTCACACTAGCTGTAGGAAGAGATGGATTATCATAAGAGCTATGCTGCTGTTTGATTCCTGCTGCTATTAGCATCCTGACATCCTGGGAATGGCCAATTAATAAATGCAAATATGCATGTGGCTATGATTTGTTTTTAGGGTAAACTCTAATAAAAACTCTAATATCCCAAGTCAATCCCGTAGATAATTTCATAACATGTAAAAATGATGGTGATTGAAGTAATTTTTTTATTGTACCAGATGCAGACACCAATTAGCTGTCTGTTACTGACAATCAATTAGCCCCCACAAAAGGCCAGGGCTGTTTCCTAAAACATGCTGTGAAGCGAGGATTTCACACGATGCATTATATCATATCAAACACAAGGCTAACCGTGGCAATTACAGCGTTATTGACCAGCAGGCAGCAGATACAACATCTGCGGTATTTCTCCGCTCCGGTCAGGTGCAGGTAGGTGGGCTTAACCGCCAGACTGGGCATTTCTCCCTGCTGGCCACCGACAAGACAACGATTTCCGCATGCCAACAGCCCGCCGACTGTCTCGCACAGGTGCATTTATTTAATCCACACTAACGGCTACAACCGAGCTGTCAGACGACCTGAGGACATTTTCCTGTTCAGGTCAGCGAGTTTTCGGGTGGAAATAATCCCGGCAGAGCGACGGCAGCTGCCAGCTCCTCCTTCCCTCCCCTCCCTGCCCGTCAGCTCCAGCAGCAGCACGGTGTCCGCTCTCGGCCTCCATGCCAGAAACGGCACGAAACGGCAACGTTAACGGCTCAGTTCGGTGAGCGGAGACCGGCTCGGCCGACGAGAAGCGACCGCACTCGACCCGACGCGACGGTGCGCAAACCCCGTGGATTACTTACAAAACAGGGCACGGCGAAAAATGTCTCCGGCTCTCCGGGAACAAGCCTGGGCAGCGTCCTCGACTCCCACAATCCACAGCGAGCTGAAATATCGGAGCGAGCCAGCGCTGCCCGCGGAGCGATGCAACTGCTGGAGAGCAGAGAGCGAAGCTGCTGAATCCGAGTCTGCTGCCGGGGCGATCTTTAACCCTTTGCGCCTTTACTTTGTGCAAGAAAACACGTGGTTTGACCTGAAATGCTTACTGTTTTCCCGAGCAGATCGATGCTAACGCTCACATTTAAGCTTTCATGCAGTCACATTTATAAATAACGTATTTACTGTAGGCTACATAATACTCATTGACCAGGGATGTCACTCACTTTGGGCACCTTGTGAAAAATACCCCCCCACAAATCCCCATGTTTGATTAACCTACCACTCCATTTTACAACACCAGAATCAGCTTTATTGGACAAGTATGTGTACACATGAAAGGAATTTGACCCTGGTTTTAAGTTGTGTCAGTGTACTGATGGAAATATACATACAGCCAAAAACAAGGACGATGAAGCTGAACATACAGGTAAAAATAAACAGAACTATTATGTACACACAAGGCTGTCAAGACATTTCATTGAAAGCCAAAAATATCAACCTGCTGGTGGCGCTAGAAGAATAGAAGAAGTCACACAGAAGTCATTAGGATTTATCCTCTGGGCACCATGAATATCTGTACAAAATTTCATGGAAATACATTTAATAATTGATGAGATATTTCAGTCTGGACCAAAATGGTAGACACTAACATCCCTAGAGCCATGCGTAAATGTGCCATTTTTGTTTCCTCCACACTCCAGTGTATACTTAATAAATATATTGTGGATTTTAGACTTAATATAACAAATAAATGATATGTGCAGCAGAGGTCAAAGGTTAAAGGCTTAGGTAGATGACCTTCCTTGGATACCTGCTTCCATTAGCCTGTCACAACACACAACAAAGCTGTAGCCTTTAATAAAAACTTAATGGGCTATAAATAAGACAGCTCAAACTGACAGGGTGACAGGTAACCTTTGAACCCTGACCAACACACACGCCCATGTTAAACATGTACACAGGTTAGAGTAGTGTTCAGCACAGTATTGCAGGATAGTTTGGTCATTGTGGAGATAGTCTGAGCTCCTGTCTGTTTTTTATTTAATCATTATACAGAGAGCAAAGGTTGAGACAGTCATTGGTCATTGGTCCACTTTGCTGGGTAAGGGTGGGATGGATTTAATTTGATTATTGTGACTTGTGATTGAATTGTATCTCACCTGGGTGAACCTTTTCAGTTTCTCCCAAGTAACCAAATACATTAACTCCCTGACCCAAGATTGAATAAATTCTCAAACTCATTTCTTCAAATCAACACTTTCTGAGTTGCCCCTTTAGTACGTCTCTTTCTGCAGAGTAGTTTTGGCACTGGCATATTACGTGCTCTACTGACTCCTCTGTTTGCCAAGAGTCACAAGATGCTTGGAAAAGCACAGGTGTTACTAATAACATTAACAATGTCTCTGCTCTGTTCAAGTGTCCCAGTAAGCTGTGACCGTGAGCCAGCATGCACAATACCAGGACCCTGAAACTGAAGCAGCTAAAAGGAATTCAACCATCATTATTCTATTATTTACACATGGGTTTTTCTTACTGTGACATGTCAAAATGTCTTCAGTGAAAATCAACAAATACTGTGACCAAAACCAAAAAGGAATTGGTGCTACTCAACTATTGTCTGTCTATTGTTCTGCCACAGAACTCTATTGTTGACCAAAAACTATTAAAAGCACATAAAAGAGCCATACTGTTGCATATTTTGATGCTAATTTATTGATATTTTTAAAAATATAAAACAATGTCAACCTCATCCTCACACATCAAATCAATTAAAATAGAAAGTGCAATTTATTTCCTAATGTGAGGTTTAACTCTAAGCAAGGTCAAATAAGTCTCCTGCACCTCGTACATAATCTTTTATTGTAACTCAGCGTCATGATCACATAGAAATGAATGTGAAGTACGTCTTTCTTATTAAATTACTATAATTGAACACAGATGTGAGTGAACTTCAGCCCTGAACCTCCACACACAAGCATTCAAATTAGAAAATGGGTCATGACACATATCTAAATCCAAACACAGTCCAGGCTTTTCAGTGTGTCAGTGAAGGGAACCGCATGTGACAGATGTGTGCCAAAAGCCCTTCAGCACACTGATGCAGTGGCAGCAGCTTCACACCAGAGGTCAGACCTGAGCTGTGCATTAAAATGTCACTTTATGCAGGAGGACAAACCTTCATTTGCAGCCTGTAGCTGTAGTACAGGCTACACAGGCTTCTATCTGTTATCCTATTTGATGAGATCAGATGACACCAATGGAACTGTAACTTGTGAATCTTGTCTTATGTAAAGCAGAATACAAACTAAAGATTCTGGAGCTGAGTAGTAGATGTTCTTCTAGTCATATGTTTTATAGAGAAAATTAAAATTATACTAATTATACACCTGCCATTTCATCAGCTTAACATAGTATGTAAAAGCATTCAAAGTGATACTCTTTGGCCTCCATTTGTGATATATATATATATTGAAATTTATAGTATGTTTTTGTCCTTTGGCATATTGAAAAAAAAAAATTGGCATTAAATTAAAATCAAAAGCTTTGCTTTTACAGTACATACAAAGAAAAAAAGAATTGCATTGTACAACAAAATCTGCTGTCCTCTATCACTGCCACCCATACAAAAAACAATTATATATATATATATAACAGAATAAATAAGACTAATTAATATAAAAGAAGGATATCATTATAAAACTGTACAGTAAACTTCAAAATAAAATTCTGTCTCTCTCATTTCATGATAAACCACAGTCATGCAGAATGGTCAACAGCAAATCTTATGACCTGAATTAAATTTCGTCATGTTTGGCTTGTGTGGTAAATTTGATAAACTCTGCTCACGCAGAGTGAGTTATCAGAGTTAAAATATCTGGCGCCCTCTCCTGGATGAACGGAGAATAGATTTGAAAGTGTAGACGCTGATAACAGGCAGTAAAAACCTGTTGTGACTGGACAAACTTTCATCGAGTTATGCCTAAATAAAACAGTATCTGTTCAGGAATATTCTGCCACAGCTGACTATAGCGGCTACAGATACAAGAGGTACAACATTAATGTGACATTTAGCTGGTATGACATAACACAACCAGTCTTTCATAATACAAATGAACTATCCAAAGGTACTTTGATATGAATTGCTCAAGCAGATTTAATTTCCTTTGTGCAGCATGTGTCATAAAATGTGTCATAAATCTACCGATGATAGCAACAATTTAAAGTTTCAGACAATAAAGAAAGACTTTAGTATATAACTTCTCCAGCAAGTGTCTCTGTGGATAAGAGAAGGTCCTTAAGAAGTATTAGGTTTCCACACACCAGTGTTCAAAATCAGACTAATTTTACATAATGATGATGGTGGACTGACCCCCTGTGCATAATAATGAGTGATAGTGGAGCCACAAGTTGCAGCAGCAGACCGGCCTGGAGGTTATCCAGGTCAGGGAGCGTTAAGTGATAGCTGATGGAGATGAGGAGAAGGCAGAGGACAGTGTGTGTGTGTGCACAACCTGTAATCATCAATATTCTCATTGCGTAAAGCTGCAGTGGTCGTACAGTGTATTGTAAATATTACTAAACATCACGTTGGAGACATGTGTAAACATGTCTTGGAGGAAGAGCTGCTCTGGAGACAGAAATAAGCTCACTGGTAGAGGTAAACCTCAGTGGGCCAACTAACTTCATGTTTCTCTGGGAAGAAACACACTAAAGACATGTAGAAGGGGCTTAAGGAAGCAAAACATATGAAACCTGTTGCTCCTGCTTCCAGATAAAAAACGCTCTTTTGGGACTAGCCTATTGTTAGTGGTTAATTAACCCCTTGAGACTCAATTCTCTCCTTTAATTTCCCCGTAAGTAGCTTTAAAGGAGATATTCTTCTTATGGTCAACAAATCACAGACTGGCTGGGGAAGTCAGAAAGTATAGAGAGACGGACTAACGCATTGTTGTTGTTTTTTCTTTTCATGGAATTTGTTTGCAATAAGAATAATATTCCCAGACTTACCCTTTAAGGTTGGAAAAATCATCTTTTTCCACACTGTCTGACAGTATTGATTGATTGAAACCTAAGCCAAAATAGTCTAGCTACAGATTAAGTTTCTGTCGGTCAATTAATCGATTAAAGATTAAAAGTACGATTTTTTATTGATAGATATTGACCAAAGTACTGTAGGCTGGCTACATTGATTTTAGTCTTTCACTGTACAGTTATTATTTCTTTAAGATATGGGTTTCTTTTCTGAGAATAAACACTTGATATTATATTATTAACATACTAATAATTGCAATGGATTGTGTTCTACTGTATCCTATTCTCACTTATTACTCAAATGTACTTTCCCCCATGTAATAACAGCGCAGTGGCCAGCCTCCATGCTGAGTTTCAACCTTCACCTGGACTGGAGGAGGAAAAAATATCCTCATAAATATCCGGGTACGACTTGAGCCAGCTGACCAAGAATGAGCCAATCAGACGTTGTTCGCTGTTGTAAATACACGGTTGGTGTGAGTGCGTGCTTAAAGCCAGCAGGAGCGACGAAGAAGAGAAGCCGTGGAGCGACATGAAGGTGGAGACGAGAACCGGCGGTAAGTCAGTGCTTTATTTGACCGTTAACGTGTCGGTGGAGTCGGTTATTGTTAACGTTTAAAGCGTGGTTACAGCTGGCTGCTGATCCAAAAACAAAGCAGCGTAAATGTGGGCAGTTGATGTGTGCAGTGAAAGGCAGTGAAGTTATAAACTGCTTGACGCTGCGTTTTCTACGGTATTCCTACAATATACCTGTATGTGTGGCATTAATTTGGCTGCATGCAATTATTGTTGTAACTGGATTATCTTGACTATAGATCAATAAATTTAGTTAATCACAAATATGTAACTTAATTAAATGTCAAACATAAATGACTATGTCAAGTTCTCAAAGCCCAAACTCTGATCTTGTTTTTTTTCTTATTTAGTCCAATCAGCATAATTAGAATCAAAATCAACATTATTTCTGTTAATCAGTTAATTAACTAACCAATGATGTTTAAGCACCAACTGTAAAGATGTTTTGCCTAAAGATCCCCTCCAGACATGTTTTAAGACATATACCAATGTGGTTTTTCCACAAATATAAAGTTACATTTACTAGTTAAAAATTCTCAAAAATGTAACTACTGGACACACAATTTCTGGTAGTCACTGAAAAGTCAATTTTCTCTGTGTGTGTGAACTGGTTTCAAGTTTCCACATCACTGATTTTTGTAAGTTTTAATATTGACCACAGTTGGCTTCAAAACTATTTATCTCACAAAATCATCTTGCACGTACACGTCTTAAACCCAGAGAAACTTTCCCCCTTCAGCAGATGAATGTGAAAACAGCCTTCTAGTGTCAAACCCTGCACATGCATCATTCTGCACAGCGAAGCTCAAACATCCAAGTGACAATAAGCAAAACACATTTTTGACTGGAGGGGGGCTTTATTATAAATTGGGTATTACTCTTGTAGCCTTCTTCCATACGATTTACGACTTTTCTTTCCCTAAACTTTCTATTTCATGCTGAACTACAAACACAGTGGATGTAGAGCAGGTTGTTATCCCCAAGAATTTGACTGAAAAAGTGCTCACAGCAAGAAGGATGGATTATAACAGGATTATGTATAATCCTCCATCTGTAAATTTTGCACCAGGCTCCACAGCACTCAGATGATTATTGTACCATGGAAAGATAAAAAGCAGCCTTAGATGTTTAGATGTTTAATTAATTCACATTCTTTGTGGTAAAATAGCCTTAATCAGTGGAAGTTCAGTACATGAGGCCATGGAGTTTTATTTATCTACTGTATTAGATGAATCTATTGAAGACATTTACACAACTTGTGTGTGAGTTTTGTCACACTTGTAAGTAAGAAATTAAAGTTATTTTCTTTGGAAAAGACCTTCATGACAAAATGAAAATAAAAGACCCGTTTTTGAAACGCACTATTATTTCTGCAAGCCAGCTGGGATTAGGCCACCTTCCTTTTTAAAATAGACAGCAGAACATTTAATCTTTAATCTTCTGCTGTCAGTCATTTTGGGACAGTACAGATACCCCATTTGCTTCCAAAATCATCCATTTTAGTGTAACTTTGAAGGATTTTTGAATTTGTTTTGCTGATAGTAACAATAGATTATGTGGCTACCTCCTGAAAGATATACTGTAGTTGTGAACTTGTTCTAATTCTACCTGGAAAATAAAAAATAAACAGTTTACAGTGTATTTATTATTGTGTTTACAGACATGAGGGGAGCTGCCACATCAGACAGCAGCAGACAGGTAAGAACACAACACCTTTACAACTCAACACTCTGCTATTACCATAATTGACTAGTAGAGAAAGACGATCAAAAGCAGGCAGGTCAGCATCAACACAATACGATGAGTCACAGCCAACACAGGCACAACCTTTTCAGACCATCTATTATGTATTTTGTTGTTTTCTTTCCTTGGCTGTCTGGTTTGATCTGTTGGATTACTGGTCCTCTGTCTTTGGGTGGAGGTGTTTTTTTTCTTTTCTTTTTTTGTTTTACTTTGAAAAATGGAAAAATAATATTTGTTCCAGTTCGTTAACCTCTGTGGCATCTCATGACAAAGTAGGTTCTGCACAGTAAGTACAAACTCATGTGTCAGGGTATTTTATTAGAAATCAGATTTTAACATTTCAGTTTCAAGTTCCTTCCTGACCACCACTAGTTCATATATATTTTTTATTATATTTATTTATATTCAAGATACCTTTACATGTGTAAAACCTGCAATGAAACCTGCCACCTGAAGCTTCAAGGAGCAACAAATCCTCCTATAAATTTGATTAATTTGATCCCTTTAAATTGCTGCAACAGAAGCTCTTTTAACACAGAATCTTTGTAATGTTTTTGGGCATGAAAATGCTGAAATTCAAAGTTAATATATCAGCACAAATTGGCACGTTTCTCCAGAAAACCTGCGTTGGGTCAAGCCTCTTACGTACCGTGTTGTTCTGTGACTCTGAGACGAAGATGACGAAGATGAGATGAAGATCTGTGAGCGAGGGACGTTCGAACCAAATACTGATGTTGTTTGTGCAAAGGCCCATCAACGTGTGTATTTTTTATCGGAAGCTCAGATGTTTTAATGTTGACTCCACTCTTATGGAAAAGTTTTATTGAGTCTGTTCTGACCTTCTCTTTTAGTTGTTGGTTTGGGTCGCTCACCTTGAAAAATAGGAACAGGTTAGAAGGAATTGTTAAAATGTGCAGTAAAATTGCTGGCACAAATCTAAATGACCTTTCTAAACTGTACAAGGCCAGAACCACTAAAAAGGCCTGGTCAATCCTTGTTGACACTAATCACCTGTTGTCTAGCAAGTTCAGGTTGCTTCCTTCTGGTTGCAGATATGAACAAACAAAGTGCAGGACAAACAGACGTAAACGCTCCTCTGTCCCTGCTGCTATTGGCCTGTTAAATAGTTCTATGTAAATCTTTGTGTCTGTGTGTCGATTGGTGTGTGTACATTGTTGATTTTGATTGTATTGTCTGCTGGCTGTGCACCAAATTGCCCATTGGGATAATAAAGTTACTTTGACCTTTGAGGGATGGTGTTTTTATGTAGTTTGTCTGCATGGCTTTATGGTTGACAATTATTTCATTAATAATAACCTACTGACCATCAGTCAAATCTCATGTTAGCAACAGAAAAAATGTAAAATGTTGCAAAGGTGAACTCACTAGTGACATCCAGCCTTTTTGCCACTACTGATATATTACTTCAAGTAATATAACTTGTATTAAGGTATAAAATTATTATATTAGTATTAGTGTAAGCCTCTCTCAAGACTCAAAAAGAGGAGTTCTTCGTCCTTGTTAGTTAGTAAAACAAATAGGAAGTAAAGTTTGTTTACAAATCCTTAAAAAAATGTCAGAATCTCTGAATCCAAATGAGTTATTGTGCCTTTTAAAAATGTATTTACTGTTTTAGTAGTTTCTGATTTCTCTGTATATTTACCTGTATAATTTCTGCCTCTCTGTTTTTATCTATGTTGCCATTCTGTAAAGCCCTTTGTACACACCTGTTGTTATATGAAGCTGATCTGACTTGACTTGTCTAACCAAGTGAGTTTCCAACTGTTTTGTTTCGGCTGTTGGCTCCGTGAGACCTGTCCCGTTTGCCGTGTTGTTCTTTGGGACAGGCCTGACCTGACAAATAGCATTTTTCCTCCCCTGCGCACATTTATAGAGCCCTGCAGGGGACAACGAGAGGATGGCCAATAATGGATTATGCAATGTGTTTATGAGAAATGTTAAGGAGTGTTTTGATCAGCCACGGTGAGGTAACCGTAGAACAGTGCAGTGTAATGGGAAATGGTTGCAATGTCTTAGTGCAGACTTCATTTCTTAGAGACTAGATTGTAGGTAATTAATGTAGTAAATAAAATGTCTTTAAAGGATAGATATACAAGGATGCATCAGTGTATTTGTATCTGTAAGATGTGATCACTTCACTGCGTGGATGTTGTTTGTGGCTCTAAAAAAAGAGTACTGAGACCAGCATGATATTTGCGTAACATTGTTCCCACTGTTGCCATGGCAGGGCCAAAGGGGGCAGCCAGGGTAAAAGCTGGCATTTTAGAAGCTCTGGTGAATGTGACATCAATCCCTGGACTTAATTCCCACTGAGTGAACTGATCCAGTGCTGATTTCTCTCAGTGTGGCTGGCTCGGATTTAGCTTTTTACTAAATGCACTGTGCGTCGGTTGGACACGTTTCCACATTATACATTTAGTGTTCAAGATAAAAAGAAATAACTTGTATCTGGATCATCTGCAGCAGGAGATGAAGCTTAAATTCATCTATTGTCAAAATTTGCAAGTGACACAAAACCTGTTAAATCTGTAACCTTAATCTGATATTAATTTGCTGTGTTGTCAGCACTGTCCGCATTCAAACTGTACCTTAAATCACAGATTGAGCCTTTTAATAGCTTTTGATATAGATATATACACATAGATAGCACTTCTTGCATGTTTGTTCACCTGTGTTTGCACCTTTATTATCCCTCTACTGTTTTTAAACCTCATAATTTCTGTACACTTTGCTCCTTACATTTATATTTATCGTTAAACAAGTGTATTATTTAGGTTATTATGGAAGTAAACATGTCATGTGACTCTTGATTGATTTGATGTTTTTGATGATGATGATTTTGATTACATTACTGTTCCACACCTGCTGCCTGATTTATTTTAGCTCTTTAATCTCACTTTTTCCATTATGGTGTATTATCTCTATGCGGTCCCATGATGCTCAATGCCTCACCTATGGAAACACAAGCTGTTCAAAGGGTTCTTTGACTGTGTAGATCAGAGTTTAACCTACAGCTGACTAGACCTAAGAAGCCGCAGTGGTGTCATTCTCTCGGAAAGACGCTCTCACTGGTTTCAGTAACAGTCTCACTGTTGTTTTAGAGACGTTTCTGTGGGAAACGCTGAGCCAGCTCAACATCATGAGATTGCACAGCATCATCAGAGTAACAGAGAGGTTCATGCACAATTGTTGCTTTTTCTCTCCCCAGGAGGGCCCTGGAGGACTGTGGGACTCTGTGAAGAAAGCTGCAGTTGTCATCGGATCTGGAATCTTATTCTTGGCTGCATTCGGCAACTCACTGACATGGTAGGATCTCCTTACAAGTTACAGTGTTATAATAGAACAAACCAAGGGACCCGAGGTGAACCTGAGGAGTTGGCAGTGTCACAGGTGATTACATCAATGCAGTAAAAGAAAAAAAAAGGAGAAGATAAGGCAGGAAAGGGGATTAAACAGAACAGAAGAGAGGCAGATGGGAGGCATCAGGACAGTGCAAATTATACTCTAATTGGTCTAATCGGGTCAGGTATGGTCTTGTTTTACAGCCACGGGTCTCAGGACTGTGATCCAACATGTCTGATACCCAAGATCCAGATGCATCTTAGTATACTTGGTGTCATCTTTGATCACGCGGTACATCACATAGAAAGTATTTTAGGAAATTAGTGACCCATGTAAAAGATTCATGCTATTAAATGACAATTCACAGATTTTACAGTTTTTCAGTTGCTTGGAAAGTTGTTATCTTTTGCTTCATTTGATTGGCTACAGAATGTATATATTATTGTTGGTGCAGGAGGTGGAAATAGTTCTATCTCTGTTAGCATCTGTATGGGTTTGACAGCATTTTGGATCGGGTCTAATTATCCTCAAGAATACTAGGGTGCTCAGGGTCCCGTTTGAATCGGGTCTCTTTTTTCAAAATTAATTTGTGCACGTTGGGTTGGGGTAGGTTTTCCATGGGTCCGTTTTGGATCGAGTCAGACATTTTTGACCCCTGAAGACCTCTACAGAGTAGGACTGGGCTCAGTAGGACTGGACAGGACAGATGACAGTACAATGTGGGACATGATAGGAGGGCACAGGAAAACACGGGGTCGAACAAGACTGTGTGACACGACCTAACGGGAGATGAGGTAACAAGACATCGCCGGACGTAGCTAGGGTGCCCCTAGGTTTTTGCCAGGTGGTTTCTATCATGTTCTGGGTGTTTTGTTTGTTAGGATGTGGCTGGGTATTGCTAGAGCATGTCAAGGTTCTTGCTAGATGGTTGCTACAGCGTTTCTGGGCAGTTAGTAGGGCGTTATTAGGTGGTTGCAAGGCAAATCTGAGCCCTCGCAAACTTATTGGAAATGGGGTGTACTCAGATCCTTTAAAGTAACAATACGACAGTGTAAAAATACTCTGTTACAAGTAAAAGTCCTGCTTCGGAAAAAGTATTACCAGCGAAATGTACTTAAAGTATCAACAGTAAAAGCACTCGATATGCAAAATGGCCCCTTTTCAAAGTGTTAAATTATGGAGCCTTCAAGGTCCCGAAAGATGAAATATTTTTTAATCTCATGCACACAAGATAATAATTTGTACACAAGTTTTTAACATGTGCAACAAGATAAAAACCTTTTTTTTTTTTTTTTACGGGACTTTAGGGGCTCTCCTGCTAGTTTATTTTGCGGGGAAATTTACAACTTTTTCATCTTATAAGTACATGTTGATCTCACGTAAATCCCAGCAGAGCTTCACACAGCTCCATCCTGAGTCAGTCCTGAACATAACTGAAAACACCTGTGTGGGTCTGTGGGGCCTTTAATCTATAACAAGCATCATATTCAATAAGTTGATCGTATGATTTGTATGTCAAAACAAAGTAACTATAGCAGTTAAATAAATGTACAATATTTCCCTCTGAAATGTAGTGAAGTAGAAGTATAAAGCAGCATAAATTGGATATACTTAAGTAAATATACTTACCTAAAAATTGTACTTAAGCACTTGAGTGAATGAACTTACTTTCCACCACTGGTGCACCAGTGTATGTGTAAGTGTGGGCGCACAGAAAAAGACGTACAGAGTAATAATAATCAGTTTTAACGTGTAAGACAACGTGCTTGTGAACTCTGACTCGATTCCTCCTCCAGGCACCTTCAGAGATTCTGGGGAGCTTCAGGAGATTTCTGGCAGAACTTGTGGATCAAGCTGTACTTGACCTTTGAGGGTCACGATACTGCGTTGTTCTTCTTCGGTAAGAAGCAACAACTGGTTAGTTTTGTTTCTTGTCCAGAAAAACTGTTCTGTAGAGGAACATGTTGTTATTGACAGTTCATGACAGAGCAGTCTTTTATCAGGCCAAATCAAGCACAATGATCTGTTTCCTACATGATAACGGTTTGAATGACCTGCTTTGTGTCAATACACACTTTGTATTGTTGTGAAATACTTAGATGTAGGTGGCTTCATGGATCTATATACTGCAGCTCCCTAACCATTTCTTTCTTTCAGTCAGAGGAACTTCTCACAGTAGTACTGTGAAATACTCCCTAATGTAGTTTTAAATTAGATTACACACATGGTTTCACCTCCTCTGAGACACAAACAGGGCTTTTATTTCAGAATAATGGGGCTGCACAAAAGAGTACTTTATTTGGTACCAGCCACAGAGGAAATACCATGTTTGTGTAGCATTGAAAACAGTGCTTCTGCATATCAAGTCGTGTCCTCTGGTGTCGACTTACTCACTTTTATGATGCAGCCAGCAATCATGTTGTTGTCGAGTCATGATCTGGCCGGCTGTTTTGCACATTGGAAGGTATTCCTTAATCAGACATTATCTATGTAGGACATTATGTGCTGCATTTTTCCTCAAGTGATTATGTGTTGTGTATTAAAGTAAATCAATAAAGCACAGAGCAAGCCATACACAGTGCGTTAAAAATCCCTCCACAAGGTGCAGTCCTGTTTGATATCTGTAATAATGTTAATTACCCCAGATTGTGCAAAAACAAAATCTGTCATGATCTCATAAGCAGGGTTCGTACAAGGTCTTGAAAGTTTGGAAAATGCTTAATTTTAACCGTTACGTTTTTAAGGTTAGGAATATGCTTGAATTCGAATATACTCCTTGAAAAATGCTTGATTTTCCACATAATCTGGTGTTTCATCATCTACAGTCACTCATGTAAACCAGAAATGTTTTAATATTTGAAATGAAACAATCCCGCCGTCATATTTGTTTGTTGTCTCCTGGCATTTATAGTAACAATTTAGATGGGATGACAAAGCCTTCGAGAGTCTGGAAACTTTTGGTTTAAGTACCTTTTAAAAGTGCTTGAAAGGTGCTTGAATTTCACTCTTAAAAAGCTGTACGAACCCTGTATAAAATAAGTCGTTAACTGTTATTTGCATCATTTATCGCGACAAATTGTTAACTGTTTTTGGCTCCAGCTTCCGTCTTTGGTTCATTTCAAAAGTTGTTTTCGGCCTGCACTGAAATATTCAGGCTCAGCTCAGGGGCTGCCATGTTGTCCCTCTCTGACTGTGGCCTTGTTTTTCTCAACAGGGACGATGTTCTTCCCCACTCTGGCGTTCTGGGGGTTGAACGCTCTGCTGCTGTTGGTGGACACCACTGATAAACCCTCCTTCATCACCCGCTACCGCATCCAGGTGGACAAGAATAATCCAGTATGTTCTGTGTTAAATCTGTTACATCATGCATCATTTAATATTTGATACCGCTGAGATACCAACACGACTTCTGCCTGTACTCCTCCTGCCAATGTTGCTACTAAGTGAACTGGTTTTACATCATTTTCTCACCTCTTTTAACCTCAGTATCTGTATCGTTTACAGCCAGGGCTGAGTAATCAGAACAAAAATAATTTTATGGTGTTTCAGGTAGTGGCGGATAATAAATCTACCCCTTACCTGCCGTGTTAATGCATCAGTGAATAGATGAATTAATTAATAGAACGTGCCTCCTTTTACAACGAAACATGGAGATTAGCTTTATTGTTTTATCTTAATGGTCATTTAATAGAGAACAAGCTTTTAGACATTATTGGAAAATACAGTAACAGTCATCAGAATCATCACAATAATTATGATATATAAAAGTGACTCGGAATAAATAAATAAATAAATAAATAAAATAGCATGATATGTTTAAAATAAATTGATAAATCAAAAATTTGCTACAATCAAATAAATAAATGAATACATGAAGAATGTTATATTTTTCAGTATTTATTGATTTTATTTATATTTTATTCCTACATTTATTTCTGCATTGATTTATTAGTTTATATATTTATTTATTATTGTGTGCACAGTATTATTTATTTACTGTGTTACTTTTGGGCCCCAATAAATGATATTTAAAAATAAGCTTTGGTCTTTAATAATCATATCATAGGTTTTGAGAAATCCTTCTGCATGAATGCATTTATCTGCCACAATAAACAAAAGGACACTAATACCAGACTCGGACTAAAACGACTCATCGATCAGTCAAATAAATCTTATTTTAATAAATCAAATTACTAATATTTTGTAGTGTGTGTTTGAGTAAACACATCTGTACACGAACACACATGCATGATCCACCTGCCCGTCTGACCAAAGTCCTCTCTCTGTGTGATTAAGTTGATGGACACTGGAGAGATAAAGACTGACATTACTGATAACCAGGGCTGGAAGGTTACTCTCAAAATTTAATGAGATTATTGATTACCTTTCAAAGATTATAAGCAGGAACATGGTGCATAGGAAGCGCATGTTCATTGATGGAGTAAATCTTGTTTGCTTTATATAAATAATCCATACATCCTCTAATTAACAGACATCATGTTCAGGTGGAACCAGTGGTGATGTAGCCAGCTTTATCACTACAGTCAGTAGTAATAATCTGATGTAAGTCATTAAACTTTATGATGAGCTAATCTGCCGAGTCATCATGAGCGTCCCGTTGGCTTTCTGTGGTTGGTTACTCTGAAGCTCTGTGACCGAGAATAACTGTCTGAACTTGAGCCCCGTTAGTCATAAACAAAGCCAGGACACAAAATCATATCAGCATATCAAGCAATCTGTCTATGTATCTTAAATTCAGTGATTTGAATCGCGTGTCAGAGCCCTTGGCCAGTCTTCAGATGATTTTGAAATAAGAACATTTTTTTAGCTGACAACACACAATGTGGGATAAAACCTGTGCAATAGTTAAGCAATTTTTTTTGGTATAAAACCAACCACTGCCCGCATCATGTGTGTTCACCAGTACAAAAAACTGACCTGAAAATAGATCATTTTCCACAACAGACATTTTGACAAACAAATGCTGGCTGAATTCCATTTAGCTTCTTCAGTATTAGGGTTGTGGTCGTGTGCATGTTGGCTCACTGTCATGACTTGTTGAGACACACCGCTGTGAAAAATGATTGTTAGGTTGTTGTGTTTGCACTTTGGTAAACATGTGCAATTACAAAACAGTACTGTAGTGTAACTGTGCAAAAGGTAATTTGTGTACACTTCACACACATACATGTCCTCACACAAAAGCTCATATATGTCCATGTGTTTATAACCAGGGTCCAAAGTTAAAAAGCCAAGTTGACTGTTATTTACACAAACTGGAGATATATTTTTATCTGATATGGGAAGCTTCCATCTGCTTGTTTGCATTTTAGTGAAGGTGATAATTTAGAAACTAATGCTTTTTGAGTTCAAGTATCAAGTAAGAATAGAGAGTTATATATCTCCCTCTCTATTAAAACCTACTGACCGAACTACAAAAACAATCTCATGAAAAGCCTTGTAGACATCAGGTGGAGCCATCAGTACATGAACAGAACTATTAAAACACTAAAAATCATATTATTTTGTTTAAATTCCTTTTTAATCGTGATAATCTTTTACAACACTTTTCGTAAAACATAGACAGTAATACAAACTGTTGGAAATGGAAATGGCAAAATGTATCAAACAAGAAGAATAAATATGCAGTGTGTAAGTAGAATGAAGAGTAGAAGAAAACATTAAAAAATAAATAAAATTAAGATAATACAAGAAATCTCCTAAAACCCATAAAGAATAAGTTTTGAGATGAGCCGTAAAACTCAAAACGGACATTTTAATGCTTCAGACTACATCTCATATTCTCATGTTAGCACTACTTGTACTCCAGCACTCTGAACACGCTTGTACTTGTTTGTTTCAGAGGGATGCACTTACAATTTTTTTCTGTAATGTTGCATACGTTTTGAGATTCTGTCCAGTTTTGACTCTCTCTGACTCCTCCCCTCGTCATCCAGGTGGATCCGGTTAAGCTTCGCCATGCGGTGAAGTCTGTCATCTTCAACCATGTGTTCATCTCTGGGCCCATGGTGGTGGCGGCTTATTACGTGATGACCTTGAGAGGGAACCCCTGTGGCCCTGAGCTGCCCACCTTCCACTGGGCCCTGACGGAGCTGGCTGTCTTTGCCATCGTGGAGGAAGTTATGTTTTACTATTCACACAGGTAGGAGTCAATGTTTTAACTATTTACACCTGTGACATGTCAGAATGTCTCCTGTGAAAAAGGCCTGTACAGTCACCATGGAGGCAAATTCATTTGAGATTCAGTTGTCATTGGGACACTGAACTTTGCCACCTAGTGGTCATTTATTTATTTATCTATTTGATAAGGACAGAGCACATTAATGAACATCAGAATAAAAATACAAGATGTAAACATGCCGGAGTTAGCAAGAATACTAATTTACATCCATAGAGTGGAGGACATGAATATAAAGAAAACAAAAACGGATGTTTTACTGTATATTGCTAAATTATAAACATTTGTTTTACCAGGGTCAGGAAATAAAATTCAAAAAGTAATGAATAATGAATGTAATGACCTTTCACCTAGTAGCACCATCAAGTCAAAAGTGGCTTATTACCAAACCTCTGCAAAACTCAGCTGTACTTTGTGTTTAGTGCTAATTAGCATATGTGATCATGCTAACAAGCTAAGCTAAGATAGTGAACATGATAAACATTATACCTGCCAAATATCAGCATGTTAGCTTTATCCAAGTGCAGCCTCACAGAGACTTTTAGCCTGGATGGTTTTTATGGTTTTATTTTGACCCTCGTCTTCTTTTCGCTCAGGCTGTTCCACCATCCCTACCTCTACAAGCATTTCCACAAACAGCACCACGAGTGGACCGCTCCCATCGGGATCGTCTGCATCTACGCTCATCCTCTGGAGCATGTGGTGAATGATCCCCTCCCCTTACTTTTTCGTTTCATTTTCTGTGTCCGTCTCACGCTCTTGACCTCTCATAGTAGTCGATCTTTCGCTGTCAATGTGAGAATACACTAAGTGATTTAAGGAGAAATTATACCCCTGATTTGGATCGTGGAGGATTATGGAGAGCCTGCAGTGCTCTATGTTAGGATTCAAGTCTCATCTCTCTTCATTGAATCAATGAGCCACAGACCAGCTGCAGCAAATAAATCAAACGTGCTTCTTCTTCACTTAACTTAACTGTATGTTTCCGGTTTCATCCTTTTTCAATTGGTTGGATTTTCCGTGGCCATTAAAACCTGTTCGTTCCTCCTCTTTGCTGTTAGATCTCCAACATGCTGCCGGTGATAATCGGGCCGGTGATCCTGGGCTCCCACCTGACCACCACCACCCTGTGGTTATGCCTGGCTCTGATCAGCACCACCATCTCTCACTGTGGATATCACCTCCCCTTCCTGCCCTCACCCGAGTTCCACGACTTCCACCACCTCAGGTGAGTCCACCTGTCCACTCTACCAAGACTTCTTTTAGTGGGATTTAATGGTTTTTCATTTTTTATTTATCTTTTAAACTTGGTCTGTTTTATTTGTAAAAATCCAGGAATTTATCAGTGTTGAATATTAAAAACTTGATGAAAATGGCGTAAAAAAACGTGTAGTTAAACCATTTATTCTTTTTGTTACTTAAAGAGACTCTAATGCACAGTAGGCAGTGCATTTGCATTTTCTCTACCTTTTTCTCTTGACTTTCTGTTACTGGACGATGTTCTTAGATGTTTCACGTAAACTGTGGTGGTGATGATCAGCATCTTCTTGCAACATGAAACGTATGAACTCATGAATGTGTAGGGACATAAAACCTGAAGAAAATCAGTTTAAACTAATCTGCTTCTTTTAGAAAAATGAAAGGATAAGGCTAGCAATATTCTATATATTTGTTAATGTCAACAAAACCCACGAAACGACCAAAAAAACAACAGTATGTTAGTCTGTCTCTCAATATGTTTTGACTTTCCTACCCTGTCTGTGACTCTCAGCCTCTACTGAAGAGGTAAACCTTTAAAAACGGGTCACGTATATGTACTTTCATTTTTGTAAAAAAGGCTAAATAATTTCTTAAAACAGCTAGGCACTGTGGTTTTTGGTTACTCAAACAGTAGGAAATTGTGTAATTGTTGGGAATATTTTCTGCCGCGGATGAATACACATTTGGTGCATTTGTATCCCACATACAAATGCACCAAATGTAATTGACTCAAAATAAACGACATGGTAATGAATGGAAGTCTCTTTAAGATATATCAGGCTTTATCTACACAGACAATACTTGTTAGTGGGATCAATTCATTGTTGGTTTTGGTATTTTCATGAGATTTGTTGACAAGAAAAATATAGAATATACACTTTCCTTTTATGGGTATTAATTCAGTGAAATCTGTAAAAATGATGACTTAATAAATGTAAATTGGAAAATGACCATAAAGAGAATAAGGATCCCATGTAATAGTTTTTTAAATGTTTTTAAAATGTTATGTTTTCCATGTGAGTGAGATTGTTGTTAGTAGATAATTGTAACAGTTGTACTCACACGTCCTCCCTGGCTCCAGGTTCAACCAGTGTTTCGGGGTCTTCGGTGTGCTGGATCGGCTCCACGGCACCGACACCAAATTCAGGCAGACCAAGCAGTATGAACGCCACACCCTGCTCACAAGCCTCACGCCTCTGAACGAAAGCATCCCTGACCCACCCAAGAAGGGCTACTGATGACCTGTGACCCCTGACCTTTAACCTCAGGGCCAGGCCTCGCCAAGTTCGGGATCAGATCCTAATCAATCTTAAATTTGATTGTGATTATTTTAATCCAGTAAACCTGTTGATCAGTTTCAGACTGTGAATATCTGCCCACTCTCTGGTCACCAACTATTTTTAGAAATGTGGCACTTCATCAGACATGCAGATTTCATGATGTTTTTTTTTTGTTTTTTTTAAAGTTTGGCATCCGTGTTCACTGTTGATGTGGAGTCGCCCTCCACTGTGGTTATTTTGAACCTGTTTCCTCCCACAACTTCTTGTGACCTGGGAAGGCTGTTATTGTAGCCCATGGTTTGGTTCGTGGATGGTGAGTAGTTCAGGGTTATTTTCTGGTAAAAACCTAAAGTGTTAAATGTGGCCTTTGTTCCAAATCATCATGGAGAAGTCAAGGGAAGCCGATATCCACCAGGAAGAGAAAAGATGACAAATTATGCACAATAAAAATATAAATACTCACATTAAGTCAAAAAGTTGAATTACCATGAATGATTTTTTTTTTTTATCTCCTATGACTATCCATTTTGTTTTTCTGGTGGAAATGGGCTTCCATAGATGTTTGCATTGTCGTGTAATTTCATTTTTTATTTATTTAAAATTAGAGGAAAGTCAAATCTAATTAAAACAAGTCAAAAGGACTCACAAGAAGCTGATTTACCCGACAGATCCCCGCGAAGGTAGATAAAAGAATTTAATGGTTGATGAGAGTGAAAACAAATAATTTCACTTCAGCTAAGCACGTTGAGACTTTACTGCACTCTGCCATAACCTCCCGTCTCATGTGAAGCAGCCATACCTCGGCCCGGTTACCTTCAGTTAAGGTTGTTTCTCTCAGCTTTCCAAACATCACCATCCAGCTGTCTCTCTACCCATAAAACCTTGTGTTTAAGGGTTGTTTGCTGGCACTGATTCAAATTACATTTTCACTCGTATTGAAATCAGGGTTCGTACAGCTTTATAAGAGTAAAATTCAAGCACTATCAAGGTACCTAAACCAAAAATTTCCAGACTCTCGAAGCCTTTATCATCACATCTAAATTGTTGCTATAAATGCCAGGAGACAACAAACAAATATGACGACGGGATCGTTTCATTTCAAATATTAAAAGATTTGTTTTAAAGATGATGAAACACCAGATTATGTGGAAAATCAAGCATTTTTCAAGGAGTATATTCAAATTCAAGCATATTCCTAACCTTGAAAACATAACGGTTAAAATTAAGCATTTTCCAAACTTTCAAGACTTTGTACAAACCCTTTGAAATACACAGCAGTTCTTATTTTGTTCCTCCTCCCTGGTTAAACACTGTAAACCATAACAGGAAACTCTGCAGTCTGAATAAACCACTCTAGTTATACTCGGTGTGAAGCAGAAAGTGATTTACGCTGCGTTCACAGCTTCCATCACTCCTGCAAATTATTTTCAATATTGAAATCATTTCAGTATGAACAGTATGGTGATGTAACACATCATCTATCATGTGAAATTGTCGCATTATGGAAATGTTGATCATCTCCCAGATTCCTCAAACTTCTTTAAATTGCATTTGGACGACGGCCACTTAATGACATGTTTACTTCTTTTTGTGAATCTTGAGCTTTACCGTTAGTGGAGTCCGTTATAAACACATGAACATTAATCTTCAGTTATTGTAGTAATTCTTAAACATTTTTTAAAATTTTTAAGTAATGTTTAGTTAACAGCACGTCAAGCTCACCAGTCCAGACTCTTCTGCTGCATTCACTTGCTGCTCAGACAGAAGATACATTTGCACTTTTCATGTCTGTGGCACTTAAACATGTCCTTGAATGTTAAAATGTGTCTATGTATTACAGGAGGCCTCTAATGGTTGTATATTAAGACATGGATGTTGAAAAAGAGATCTCCTACTGTCATTGATGGTGTTTCGACTGGACTGTTTAATATTAAAACATTTTAAGAAGAGATTTGCGTGATTTCATTTTTTCCCCCTCTTTTCCTGTGGTGTAAGGACACAAAACAAAACCAATAACTGATAATCTATTAAAACCACTACATACATATTGAAGTCTTGACTTGAAGTTAAATAAATTACTTTAGTTTCAAACTTCTTTGCAAAGTTCATTCACTCACACGATAGAAATAATCAGTCAAAAGCCGGCATTTGAGGTTTTTTTGTCCGTTTTGTGTTTTTTTGTCTTTATTAAGGAAAAGCATAATTACTACAAATTACAAATAACACTAATAGCGAATCACATCAGCCTACAAAGCAGATATTATGAATATTAAATGTTATAGTACAAGATCTCATTCAAGTATTTTACATTTTTCCATTTTATATATTTTTTTGTTCCTTTTTTCCTCATTTTCATCTTTTTTTCCTCATGACAAGCCTAGGATATTGTAATGTAATGAACTATTTTAATGGTTCATATACAGTTATATCTTATTCATATGGCTTTATGGAATTTTGTCCTTTTTTTTTTTCAGTCTCAGACATCATAACCAGCCATATTCCTCTGAGCGACATCACAAACCCCAGTTGGGCTCTTTCTCTCTTTTCTTGTTTTCTGCTCCCTCCATTCCCACGTCCATCACTCATCTCTCCAGTGTCCGGCCAGCTGGCCAAGTCCGCGTAAAACTGACGAGCAGTGGATGCAGCGCCCCTTAGAGTTTGTCTGGACAGCTAGCAGCAGTTCTATGCTGATAGAGAAGGCTGAAACCCCCCCCACGTCCGGTGACAGGTGACGATCACATTAGAGGGAGGGATCATGTGACTGTCCCAGGAAGAAGGCCCCCTAGTGGCAGTCTGCCATATCTGCAGCCTCACACACCAGCTCACCCATTAAAAGGCTTCGCTGGTTTGGGGAAACGCATGAGTTTTTCCTTGTCTGAATATTTTGTAGCTCTTATTATTATTCCGTCTTTAAACCTCCGGTAAACACTTTGATGCATCAACTGTAAGCCTCTGAAAATGATCCAAATCTCCCTGAAGATAAACCAACAAAACATTAACGAAGAAAAAAAAATAAAAATAAAACAAGTACAGCTTTGCTTTGCATTTTCATGTTTCCAACAGTTCTGTGTTTAGGGGAAGGAACTGAAGAACAGAAACACAGACAGGACGATGTGAAATCCACCTCCACTCTGCTGGAACATCAACCAACAGGCTGAACCAAAAACGGAAAAGGACCAAGACTTAAAAAAAAAAAAAAAAAAAAAAAACCGACACAGGAGTCCAATTCAGTTCCATCTAAAGATTGTGAGGCTTCTTCCAAACTCTTAATTCCTCTGATGCATTTGAACTTTTTTTTTGTTGAACTTTTTCATGACTGTCCTGCTTCACAGTAAATCGCTCATCACTCAAAAGCAAAAACTTTGCAAGAAAAATTGCAGCCAACAGAAAGTGGGTCATTTCGCTAAGCATCTGGATATCCGTAAGTGTATTAAGACTTTTCTTTCTCTCCAGAATTTAATAACTTTTTGCTCAATTTGCACCTCAAAATCAAATAATTTCTATGCGTTTTTAGACTTTGCAGTCATAGTGTTTGTAGAAAACCTAGAGGCTGAAGATTTAATAATTAGTTAGAGTCATGTGAACAGTTTGTCGTTGGAAATGCTGCCCTGTCATCTTGGCAAAAACATTACTAAAAAGAAAAAGATTAGAGCAAACTGACTGTGATTTCAACGTGAAACACTATAAGCTTACAGATTTAGTTTCTGCACTGAATACCTGTTGACGCCCTGATGCCAACTTTCCCTTTTGTGGTGTGAATTATGTTCCTGTTTCTGAAATCCACAGATGTTTTAACAGCCTGACAACAAACCCCACCTCCATCATCATAACAACAACAACGCTAGAAACACTGCAAATTGAAATTAAAAAGCATTAAAATATAATCATGAGACCATTAAAAAAAAAAAGTTAAAGAGTACATACACGTGTAAGGCAAATATATAATCTGTTCTATAAACAAAAACAAGTAGCAGGGAGCTGTAATTATTTCTCTTCGTGTGTCAAATTCACATTTACATTAGTGGAGGAAAATCACTCTTCTATTTGATATCACCAGTACTCGCGTTGGATAAAGATTTAAATTAGCCACACAGTCGACTGTAGGAAGTGTGACGACTGAACAAAACAGAGTGTGAACGGACAATCCAGTCTTGAATTTTTTTCTCCACAGCGAGGCAAGACATCGGGCTGTGTGTGTGTGTTGTGTTCAGCTTGCTCGCGCTGCTACATCTGTACCTGCGTCAGTTTTCATGCCTGTAACTGATGTGTGTATCTGCTGTGTGAGAACAGAAAAGAGGATGGCGAGCGCCCGAGGCCCAAATCAGCCTCCTTGAAGTCGGAGGCCAAATGTCTGAGCCTCATCGGCGTCTCCACCCCAAAGCACCTGCGACAGAGCACGACGGCCCTCCTCATAACCATCGCTTCTTCAAGTAATCCAGATTGATGATTCCAGTCCTGATCGTCGCTATCGTCAACTGATGGATGGATGTCGAACGGATGGATGAACGGATGGATGCAGCTTGTCTTGACGGGGAGGCGCAGGGGGGAGAGAGAAAGTCAGGAAGCACCCAAAAGGGAGATCATCAGGGACTCTCCCTTCCCAACTCTCCACCCCACCGAAGTGTTTTTTGTTTTTTTTTTGGGGTGGGGAATAAGGCGACAAACTTCCACCAGGTTGACGTGTTTCAGCACAAAAAGCCACGACTTGCAAACACGGAAGATTTACAGGACTTGTAACAGACCGGGCAACACTTGGAAGACAGTTCAGAAAAGGTGACGGAGGGGGCAGAGATGGAGAACAGTTTGGCAGACCACCTAGTGGCCTCTGCTGGAAGCGGCGACCGGATATATGGGTGATTTCAATGCTGTACAATCGACAATAAGGTGGCGGGCACAAGTTAGAAGCAGTAAAACCATTAAAATAAGGCAACTTTCAATGATCGTGTCCACACTGAGGGGTTGGTACAAGTCTTTTTTATCCTCTATTTTTATCATTTGGTTCTTTAATATTTTCCCCTCAATGTCCAGCCATGAAGTAAATCAATTTTTTTTCCAGCTCCTCAACTGAGAACACTGGGGGATCTGCGGATGGAAATGTCAGTCGCTCGATTCAAACCACTTTGGTCCGGTTGGATGTCAGGAGCAGCACGGCCTCCAGCGGGATGCTAGCGGGGCTTTTCAGATGCTCAGTGTTGTTCAAACTATTTCCAAGTCTCCAATCTCACCACATGCCGAAGAAATAATAATCATAAATCTGAGATCTGGGCGAGGAATCAAATATCTTTCATCCAGCAGGACAGTGACGATCAAAGAGGGGTCCCAGGGACAGAGAGGGGGGTCAACATGAAAATGTAAAAAAAAAAAAAGAAAAAGAAAAAAATAAACATTTCCAGGATAGTAAATCATCACTAAACCGCCCACCGTGTGGACTGGTAATGATTTGTAAAAGAAAAAGAAAAAAGTGTTTGACACCTCATCCATTCCTTGCCTCATTAAGACAAAAAAAGTATTTTTTTTCCTCAAAAACTTAACTAATTAATAAACCATATTATTTGTCTTCCTTATTTCTCAATCAAACGTTGTCGTAGGGAGAAAAAAAATAAATAAAAACTATTCTCATGCTTGAATGAAGAGCTGACGCCCCCCCTCCCCCCTCCTGTGGCGCAGAGAGAACCAGCGACCTGCAGACGTGGTTGAGTTGATCCATGTTGGCCGGCGTGTTTGTGGAGTTACTTCAGTGTCTTGGTGTCTGCTGCGGGGTCGGCGGCGGGAGCGGGGACTTTCTGGCTGGTGGGTTTGGCATCATCCTTGGCTGCGTGACCGTGGGCGGTGGGGGCGGGGCCGGGGCCTGAGCTGGCCTGGCTGTGGGGCCGGCTGGAGGGCTGAGAGGGGTGCCGGCGGCGACCGTCCCCGCTGGATGAGTGTCTTCTGCGGCCTCCTTCCTCCATCGGCGGCTGCAACCAGAAAGAACCAGGCCGGAGATTAGATGGCCGGTCATTTTCAAAGCACAACAACTTTAGAAAACAAAACACAGGTGCACTTACATGCACTTAAGTAACCAGGTTACTCAGAGAAACCAGGTTATGTAGGTAATCTGAGAACACTTTTACATACACCATAACCTGGTTACTGTAAATCTACATACATGCAGCAGGTTGGTGATCAGATTTCTCTCCTACCCCTGACCTTAATTTGGAAGCATGGTTTACTTATTTTAACTGTACCAGTAATAGAAGACACTACTGCCTGACTTTTTTTTTTTTTTTTTTTTAAATACACAGGGTTCATACAGGTTTTTAAGAGTAAAATTCAAGCACTTTTCAGGCCCTTTCAAGGTACCTAAACCAAAAATTTCCAGACTCTCAAAGCCTTTATCATCACATCTAAATTGTTACTATAAATTTCAGAAGACAATCAAATATGATGACGGGATCGTTTGATTTCAAATATTGAAAGATTTTTGGTTTACATGAGTGACTGTAGATGATGAAACACCAGATTATGTTGAAGATTACCAGTTTTCAAAGAGTGAATTCGAATTCAAGCATATTCCTAACCTTGAAATCATTATGGTTAAAATTAAACATTTTCCAAACTTTGTACAAACCCTGAATACAGGTATAAAATGGTTTATCTATACGTTTTGGCCTCTTTTCAGGACTCAAAACTCTCATGGCCTCAGTAATTAAAGACGAATTGTGATGTATACTGTTATATCTTGTGTTGTCAAGTGCATGGAAGCTGCTTCAAGCCTACGTGTTCCTTTAATGAACTAATATAAAATAAATAAAAGGAGGTGTCACTTTTGTTATCTGAAAAGTGGATATTCATTCTGGAATGAAACCTTATATTTTGAGTGAATTTACTTAGAATAAAAAACTAGCACTGCTAAACTGCTAAAGCTAACAGAAGACAGTGAAGCAGTGGTGGGCCATTTCCTATCCAAACTATTAACACACCATGTGGCATGTGCTCAAGCATAGCCTCAAAGTTTCCTACCAATCAGCCTTCACGAACCCCAAAGAATATTCTACTTACGTCAATTCTGAAATCTTCCAGACGTTTAAACTTGCTCAGGTGCTCCTGCAGCTTGGGGTCGATCTCCAGGGTCTTGGCTTTGGAGTATTTAAGGAAGGCCCAGAACTTCTCCAGTCCATAAAGCTGGCCTGAGGACAGGAGACAGGAAAAATGCAAGTTAGTCCCAGTGGATTACGTGAACCTTTTTCTATAAAAAGGCAAAATATTATAGAATTGCACCGGTGCCTCCTAGCTGAGATGGTATACTCACCAGCTTCATAGTCTTTGATGGTCTCCTCCTGGAAGTCCTTAAAGATGTCTGGCCTGAACTTCCTCTCTAGACCGTAGCTGTAGTACCTGAACAGGCACTCCAAACCGTACCTGCAGCACACATAAACATACACCATAGAGACAACTGAGCACTGGAAAACAAAGTGTGTGGGAAATGGATTTGGACACGGCTTAGATACAAAACAATACAAATTCTATCAAGTACTATAACTGAGATTAAACACCAAAAATGAGGAGATTGATATCAGCAGATATTCATTACAAATGACTCAGCTGGTGGTGGTTTGGCGATCAGAAAATACACAAAGAAACTAAATGTCAAGCTGTAACTGTCTGTATATACACCTGGTCAAGGCTCTTACCTGTATCCTTCTTTCCCGTCCTCGACCACCAGCTGTCTGAACTCCTCGTACATCTTCCTGTTGAAGTGATCTCGCAGGAAAAATGACCAGAAGCGGAAGAGCGTGTTCATCTCCTGTGATTGGCCGATTCCCAGCCGCTTTCGCTCTGTGATTGATCGAGAGGAGAGGAATAAAGTGAACATGTTCTTTTTTTTTTTTTTTAACCATAAAAAAATATCAAGACACTGAACAGGATTTCACTGATATTTGAAGACGGGACAAATAATAAAGTAGAAGAGGAAGAAGAAAACGAGTTATGTACCATTTAGGCAGCGCCGGCGGTACTTGTGGTAAACGTGTTGCGTGAAGCCGTTCTCCTTGAGCAGCTCGTGTGATGGGTGCTGGAACTTGGGGAGGGACTGAGGCGTGCAGCCAATGTTACCCAGGACAGGGGTTCCCTCTGATGGGCTGGCGTTAGAGCTGAGAGGGAGACAGGTGGAGGATGGGACGGAGAATGGAGAGTGAGTACCACGGCATCAAGTACAGTTTAAGAAGCTTAACATTAGGATGGGATGGGTATGATGTAGGTAACTTTAACTGTTAAAGAAACTAAATGTGATCCTTTAAAGAACAGAATGAAGACTAAAACCACTTTCATCACTGAATAAAATGCAGAGAAACTAAATACTATATTTTTTCTGAGATCTTGTAATGTTTTACAACTAAAATCAGTTTTGTACTGTCCAAAGGAAGAGTGCAGAGCAGTGAGTCTCACCTGACAGAGGCGGTACGCGAGCGATGCTCTCTGGAGTCCATCACCCAGCCGACGTGACACTCCATGGGTGGGTTGGAGCTGTGTCGGGTCTTCCTCTTCCTGGGCGTCTGAAAGGTTACAGAGAAAATTATCAGAGTGGCTTTTATCCCCTAAAACCTTAAAACCAAAAAGGCACATTTCCACTAAAATAAGTCTGATCTTAACCCTCACACGGCAGCCATCTTACCTTGGCATCTACAGGCCGACTTTCCTTCACCACGGGGTAGAAGCGCGGCGTCATGGTCGAGTCCTTCCGGTGAGGTGTGCGAGGCGTGCGGGGCGTCCGGGCACTGCGGTAGTTGGGCGAGTCAGGCACGGTAGTCGGGAGCGAACGAGCTATTGAGGAGGGCTCGGGGGCGCCGAAGAGTTTGTTCGCCAAAGCGTCTGTGGGGACTGAGGACACGAGGGGAGGGATGAGTTGAGGAGCAGCAAAAACCAGAGCTGTTCACACTTTACTTTGACTCCTCAAACCGGAGCATTTGTAACCAACTGCCTTAAAAAGTAACTCAATATGCTTCACTTTTATCTCCGCAATCCTGAAATAAAACTCTTGAAAGTCATTAAAAGAGACAATCTAATGTCACAACATCAGTGATCTAATAGCTTCATTTATTTCTCAGTGTGCGAACTCGGAGCCACAGGGCTCATGATTGATGACGTACTAAAGTCAGGAGTAAAGGAGCAGCATGTCTGAAGGTTTAATCAACACAGATTTACGACTTTTTAAGGCCCATTTAAGGCCAGTTAGAGTGAAAAACAAGGCCACTTTTATTCCTGAATAAAATGAATGAGAGCCATATTTAGAGAGAAACTAAATACCGTTTTGGCCTGAATATAAGACGTCAATTTTTTCTAAAAATTTGTGTGTGAAAAAGTCGTATTATATTCAAGGACTAGATGATTACGTATTCACAAAAGCAGATATTCTTTTTGAATGAAGATTAAGACCGTAAAGGACACTCTACTCCCTGTACTAATAGTATTTTCTGGGAAAGTTTCCCAACAGTCTGATAAAACAGGTTTTGGAAAAGGGTGGGGCTTCTTATACTCGGATATTAAGGCTATTTAAGGCCCTTCCCTGGAAAAGACATGTTCAATCAGTGACATGTGGTGTTGGAAGGTGTTGAGGTGTGTGAGCAGTAAACATTCCCTGGTAAATACTTTGCACATCCCTGCACAAAACTGTACAGCTCTTTCATTTTTACATTTTCTGTTTTCTATTTATGCTTCTTGACTTACAGTAGTTTTATCTTTCTTTATATTTTCTACTTACCATGTGAAAACCTACTTGGCAATGGACCTGATTCTGATGTGGACAAGAAAATGTGCAATGGAGAAACATTAGGACAACCTTCATAATACGGAGTTAAAACCTCTATGACAGTAGTTCCCAATATTTTTAGTTTATGATTTCTCTCAGAAAACGTGTCATTTAATCATTTTAGAGGTAAAAGTATCCAGTTTTTCACAAGAAACTAGCAAAGGTTAGAGAAAGGTCAGAAAAATACATTATTTTGTCTTCTTTCCTATCCTGTGAGCCATTTTGCAACCCCGCAGGTTTATCTTTGTATCCTATGAAGGGGTCCAGACCCCCAGGTTGGGAAGCACTGCTCTATGACACAATTGTGTCCCCAAGTTTAAAAGTTTTACCTCATCACCATTTTACTATGGGATAACAATGACTCAGTGATATCACTGTTTTAACTTGGATTCACCTTCCATGTAAAGACATAAAGTTGATGAAGTAAATACATCGTGTGTCTGTTTTATGTGGTTTTGTGTCCTTACTCTGCTGGGGTCGTGGGGGGCCTGGGGGGACTTCCTGGTTGGGGTCGACAGGAGGTTCAGGGGTCAGGCAGTCAAACTCTTCGCGGGTGATCAGGTGGACCTTCTTGAAGTTCTCCACCTCTTGCTGTAAAAAGGAGAAAAACAGGCTTTAATGTGACGACCACCTCTTCTTTTTCCTACAACTCTGGTATGAAAACATCTGTAGACGGTCGGTTTATTTTGGCTAAATGATAAAAAAAGAAAAAAAAAGAAAAATACTTTTGCAAAGGAGAGATAAAAATAGTTTGTTGGCAATGTAGATGCACAGGATGAAATGTGCCAAAAAGGAAGCCCAATACACACGACATAATTATATAAAGACTCATGACCCACTGAAACAAATCTCAATAAAAACTCATTAAAAAGAAACATAATTGCACACTGTACTGAAACTCGAGCTCTTTACCAAAATATATAAACCAAGAGTAAATAAAAATCTAAACTAAAAAGAAAAAACAATAAAAATAACGTGGGACATTAAGGAAAATGTTAACACGTGGCTCATCAACAGACCTCATCTGCAGTAATCTGGAGACCGAGACGCAGCAGCAAAACATGGCTGCCAAAAACACTCTTTTCACTCTCATGTTGATGCCTCTTACTGTTCTGACACAAGCACGCCGACCAGCTGGGTTACATCAACACACAAGCCCTGAATTTTCCACGAGTGAAGACCTCCTAATAACAGAACAGTTACTGCTCCTCATACAGCAGCAGCTCAACTTAAAATCGTACTATAAAACACACAGCCAGTCTCGTGTACTAGTCCCCCCGAACGTTTGATAATTATTTATCATGCGTGACTCACACTAGCCCCTTCACTCCACCAAGTATCCTCAGATCTGTGAGTGTCCATCTTTGTCTCCCCCCTGCAGCCCGTCAGCTCGATCCCTCAGGCCGAGGCCTTGTATGTGGGGTGTATTTATAAACAAGCGCCCTCTGTTCCACGCGCAGCTGGACGGGTGCTGGCGAGCACGTGAAGGTCCCACAATGAGTTCCACAATGCTACAATGGGCAGCAATGACAACAAAAACAAAACAAAACAAACTTTCTGTTCTGTGTCGGGTTTCCGTATCCAGAAACAGCTCCAACTGAAGAAGAATAAATCTACTCATCATCTGGTCTTGGGCAGAAACACCTCCAGTATGACACTGACGTAACGTGGAAGCTGTCAGAAGAGCCGGCCTCGAGTTATAGTGGTTGTGTTGCCCTCACATTTCCAGGCAGATCACGTGATCCCAAAACTCTCCACTGACACTCGCAGACGTTCTGGTTGAGTCCTCATTTTCATTAATGGTGAGGGCTCACGGTTTAAGTTTTTTATGACAAAACCAACCTGCAATTTATCAGTTTATTCTGATGATGAAAAAAAAACTGAAAAATTATTATCATTAATACAAAACCTGTGTGAAAATCTTCTTCTTCCTATTTTAGCCGTTTGCTTTCGATTACCAGAACAATTGTTAGAGCTGTTAACATCCACATCGACTGTAAATGTGGCTTTCAGTGTCTACTTGAAGAAAAACATGTAACTTGTGGGTGGATGGTGACATAAAATTGATTTAAACTTATCTGCTCCTTTTTTTTGGTAAGAATCATTAAAAACTAAAAACGGTAAACCTCATCTGTTTAACTCTGATCTGATGCTGCTGTGAAGACGTCACATCCCACTTTGGTAAATATCATTGTTTTGAACACATCTCGGTTCTATATACACATTTCATTTCAAAAAGTACGGTGTGAAGAAGCGCACATTATAAAAGAAAAAGTTAATATTGGTTTGATTAAAGATTGTTAAAGATTGATACGTTTATTTATTTAATACTATAACCAAAGCAGCACCTACCACAGGTGTTAAGACTGCGTTGAAGCAACAAGAAAAACCCAAAACTTGTCTTTAAAATACCAGAGGAGTGAGATTTTCACTTCTTCTAATCGTCTTTGTGAGAGTTGTGGAAACAAGCTGTTCCATAATGAAGATTTTTAGGCTTAAAGATTCAGGTAGGTACGCCTGCTTGCTTGATTGACAGGTCTCTCAGCTAATCACACTCAGCAGTAACGGTAGAATCAAACAGAACACCCTCTCCTCGACTGTAAATAATCATTCACAGGTCAACCATGAAAAGTGACCTCACCTTGATGGTGGCGTACTCAGGCTCGTACGTGTCGTCCCACAGGTCCTGCTCATAGTAGAAGAGCCCATCGTTGATCACCTTGACCAGCTCGCTGCTCAGCTTGGCGCGCGATGTGTGGTGTCCCGTGCGGTCGCCCCCCGGGTGCTTCCTCAGGTAGGGCGGCGTCTGTGTCACAATCAAGATCTTGTTGACGTCTTGGTCGTCGATCTCGCCGTCCGTTTCCTCGTCCGACCAGTCGGTGAAGGTGTTGCGCCGCCCGTCCATCTGCTCCATCTCCTCGTCGAACATGAAGTCGAGCTCCTCCGGTTCCTCCTGCTCCGCTCCGTCCTGATCAGAGTTAAAAATCAAAACAACAAAATAAAATGATTAGAAAGTGTTAACTTTTTGATCACCATGTTTGATCACTTGTAATTACTGAATTCAATAGCCAAATGTATAAGGTGTATCAAGTGCAAGAAATTGCAATGATTAGTTGATTAATTGATTAGTTGATCTTTTAGAAAATTCAAAAGGACAACAATTATGATAATCCATTAGTCCATTTAAAGTCATTTATTAAGCAAAATGTCAAATGTTCTCTGGTTTCAGCTTCTCAAATGTCTATTTTATATCCTTGTAAACTGAATAACTGAGTTTAAGACAAAATGAGCAATTCAGTGACATTTTCTGACAGTTACTAAATGACTGAACGACAAAATAATAGAGAGATGAAAATCACTCAGTTACAAATATAAAAAGAACAAGTATACAGTTTTGTTCTGAGAAGAATAATAATAATTAAGAACTCACCTTATTTCCTGAGGTAGCAGGGGCGGGCGAGGGGCTGGGCTGGGGCACCGGGGAGCGGATCGAGTCGTCCTTTTCCTTCTGCTGCTGCAACGAGGGGGCCTTCATCAGTCAACCAACACCGACCATACAGGAGGAGGAGGAGGAGGAGATAGCGCGTATAATGGGAAGTGAATGGATACAAACATGAAAGGTTAAGAATAAGGTAAGGAGCAAGTAAACTGATTTAACTGTAGTTTTCTTGTGCAAAAAAAAAAAAAAATGCATTAAATAGCTTTAAAAAAAAAGTACAGATGTTGATGAATGTTTAAAAATGTCATTTAGAAAAAGGTGCATGTGGCTGCGAAGATGTGATTCATTGGTTCTCCGTAAACGATGCCTGGTGGCTACTTACCAGCATAAATGTGTATTGTTTGTAAATTATTTTCATTATCGATTTTTCTATCATAACTAAACGATTCACAGACTAGCTGTTTCTGCAACGATTGTCTGGCACAAAGAATTGTTTTATCATGAAAAAGGGATGTTTCTTTTGGAATATATTTGTTTCTGTAATAACTCATTTTAAAATTAAATGATTAAGCCATTAAGAATTTATTTAAGGAGTTCACAGGAGGCACTTTTCTCTGACTTTACGGCAACACGTGTTTCTGCTGTGTGGTCACAAGGCATCATGGTCCATCATGGTAAGACCACAAGTGGCCCTGAATTTCACCTTCTCTGCGCTGACCTTGGGTCTGGCCGGGGAGGGTCTGGGCCTCTTCTTGACCTCAATCCAGGACTCGGAGTCCAGATCAGGGAGGCTGGCGGAGAGGCCCTTGGGCATCGTCTTGAGGTTGGAGGTGTCTGACTCAGTCCTGGTCTTCTGCTTTACCGGTGTGGAGGCCCTGGGAGAGCCTGACAACATTTTATATGATTAATGTAGCAAAGATTTGATTTATGACACTTGATTCCTTTCTGTAGTTTGACTCACATTTCAGTTTCAATAACATTAGATCAGAGTGTTCACCTCTGGGCTCCTCGTTCATCTGTCTTGGGACAAACTCGGGGCAGTTGATGAGCTGAGAGAAGTCGGTGTGGGTTTGGTTAGGCATGTTCAGGCCCGGCAGGGGCCACTTCTCCGGGTCCACCTTCCGACGGATCTTCATGTCGATCACTTCCACTTCCTTACTGTCCTTCAAAGCCTGACAGGAGAGATGACGGACCAGTTAGTCCGTGCGATAACAGAAATAACAGAACATACAGGATCTCACTGACACGAAGCGATGCGTTTATGTAGCATTAGTGTTCACGGTGTGTTCAAAGAAAACGTGATTGCACGTGACGACTTCAGAAGGCGACATTTTTTATGACGAGCTTAAAGGAGAGAGATTTGCTTTCAGATCAACTCATAAGTGTAAAGAAAAAGTTGTTTAAAAAAAAGTTACAATGAAAGGAGTAGTTTGACATTTTGGGAAATACGCTTATTTGCTTCCTTGTTGAGATTTAGATGATAAGATTGATACAACTCTCATGTCTGTCCAGTAAATATGAAGCTACAGCCAGCAGCTGGTTAGCCTAGCTTAGCATAAAGACTGGAAACAGGGGGAAACAGTTAGCATGGCTCTGTCCAACGCTAACAAAATCAGTCTTCCATCACCTCATAAAGCTCACTAATTAACATGTTATATCTTGTTTAAACCGTACATAAACCTAAAGGTAAAAACAACAATTCACAAACTATTACTTGGCCGGGAGCAGTAACTTCCTGGAGTCTCCGCTGGTTGCCTGGCAACTGGTCCTGGCTAAGAAAGTCTGGCAACATTGTGAATAAGTGTATTTCACAAAATGTCAAACTACTCCTTTAAATTGAAGTTTTCAGAGCTGCTTCCTGAAGCGTTTTCTGCACTGTCAAAGTTTTCTTCTTATTCAGCTGTGTCTTCATGTCTTGTGCAGTCAGCTTACTGTTATACAAGCTAAAGATGCTAATTAACTTCTTTGATCTATCAGGCCTTTTTCAGTTCTTTTCAGCTTTTAACAGCATTCAAAGGGTTCTTTTCTTGCAATTTCTGTGATTTTACGCGTGTTTTAACTGGAACTGAGGCTTGAATTCAATTAACTTTGGGTAGAAAACAGTTGTTCTGACACTGTTTAAACCCAGTTTTGACTCTGCAGATTATCTTTCTCCAACATCACTGGTCACTCTTAAATGTGCTTACTTCCAGAATGACGTTGACGTCGGTGGTGAGGGCCTGCACTCTGTGGAAACTGGCGACTAGTCCGATGGGCAGGAAGCCCTCCTGATCCATCTTCCTCCTCAGGAAGAAGTCCCGCTCCAGGTTGTCCAGGCTGAAGTAGTACTCACTACCGGGGGCAGAGAAACAGGGGGAGACATGGTCAACATTATCCAGTATATACACTGAAAAAACAGCTGTTTGTTGCCATTTTCTCACTTCTCCCTTGCATCTAACATGGGAGGGACTGTGTTTAAGGGACTGTGGACTGAGGACTGTTGTCAGGTTATGAGGAGAAAGAATGAAAACAGGAAGAGACCACGCGGCACTGCAGTGTTTAGTAAAAACACTGGAAACCAGACTTTGGTTTTCAAGTGTGTCTCATATAACCAAATAGCTTCCAAAGGACCACTAATCAAAAACAGAATATCTGAAGGGGTTTCAAAGTCTCTGAGTAACTTGATACAGATTTAAACTGAAGGGAGGCACTGAGTCCACACAAGGAAACTGTTAAGCTCCTTCAGTTAGGTGACAAAAAACTACCGTCTCAACACAGCGTCTGTCTGCTAAACTTTGACTGCAAACCTGTTGTGGTTGGTTAAGGGGAAGAATTTAGAGGGGGGGTGCCTCTTTCTCCAACTCTAATGTAGCGAGAGGAAGAGAGTGTATTTTATTTTACATTTTATGGCAAAGACCTGCTGAATAGAAAGTTGGTTTTTGCTTTCTTCATGTGTTGGTTTCTCTTCTTGCTCAGATAATGTGACAAAAAAAAATAAAATAAAATCCAGGATTTGATAAGAACCGGAATTGATAAGCAGTCTTATCAGCAATAAGACCTACAATTATTTATTAAGTACATGAATGGATGGACTAACCAATTAAAAAATTAATTTTAATAATTACTTTTTGCTAAAATCAGCACTTGCCCATTATGAGGTGATGAGCTTCCCAGCAGCTGTAGCTAACAGTAGAGACAGTGGCTGCTGTTGGTCTGATGGAGCTGACTGAAACTCAACCAAAAAGGATTAATCAGCCTCCTGAGTGCACAATCTACTGTCACACCAGTCTTACTTGTAGTTTATAGGTGTTAAGTCTCATGACAGCTCGCAATCACATATAGGGGTTTTTCCATGGACCCGGTAGAAGCTACAAAAGTCCGCTTTAACCTCCAGTACTTTTGTAGCTTCTACCTGAATCTCTGAGGTTTGGAGTTGAGTTTCACTCCTGTGCTCCTGTTAAATTTAAGACTTCTTAATACACATTATTACCAATGAATTTTCAAAACTTTTCCATAATATTTTACCCCATTTCCACAACTTTATTTAAGTAGTTTAAAATAGTGTGTCGTCACGTGATACTAGTGATGTTTCAACCGTCACGCAGCACTAGATTTTAAATTAGTAATACAAGGAATGTATTTTGCGTAACGTTAGACATGTTTTAGCATTTTTATGAACATATTTTAAACAATAGCCAAAACAACGTATATTCAAAACTTTTCCAAAACATTCCGTTATTCCATGGAATTCCAGGCCTGGAAAACAGTTTCAACTTTTCCAGGAATTTCATGACCGTGGGAACCCTGTTAAAAGCTTCTAAGGCCTTTTTTGAGGGTACAGACTTCAAGACTTTTCAAGACCTGCAGATACTTTGATCTTGAAAGCTTCCTGAACAGATGGAAAGCTCATAGTCTGAAGTGTAGACGGATAAGAAGTCTTGTACACTGAAGACGAACAGCTGGACAAACGGGATCAGATTAATTTATCAGTTTCCAACTCACACTAGAGGGTACTGACCAAAGTAAATAACTGAATAAAGCTCAGAGCATGAGACAAAACAAAGCGTAACAGTGACCAAGTACATATTATCATTTTCTCTCTTTATTGCTTCAATGCTGAGATCAGAGTTGTGAAAAGTTCTCTCCATTGGTGTTTAGTCAGAGAAGAGACATGAAGCACTCATCACCTCTACAGCACGTCTGCATGGTAGAGCTGACTGTTGTGTGTGGTGGTTTAGCGCTGCCTGGAAGCGAAACTTACATCTGCCTCTTGATGTAGTCCTTCAGCAGGTCCTGATCGACGGAGTAAAGGTCGTTGCTGCTCATGTTGTCATAGTAGTAGGTCACTGTGTTGCCAAACTTCTGGCCGTAGGATCCGTCTTTCATATCGTAGGACTTGTAGCCATAGTGGTAGTCATAGTGGCCTTGACGGGACAGAAACAGTCAGTTAGATCGACGGACAGAGATCAGGTACTCAAATTCAAACCATACTTAGTTTTCTGAAATATTTAACTTTCAGGTATCACTGTATGTTGTCTATTCAAGTGAAGATGCCGTAGTTATGTTTTCTGATCCTTCTCATCCAATTAGTGTTTTCATAATGTCTCTTTCGTCACTAGTGAATCTTAAGCTGCTGCTGATGGTCAGAGTTAACATTGTGTTGCTAAATTATACCACATTTTGGTTTAATATAGACAGGCGCAGTTCCATTTTGGATTAAGTTGCACGTAGATAAATTTCCCAGACTTATTAAGCTTTGAGTCGAACCATTCCTTTATTGACACTTTTCTCTCCTGTCTGACAGAAAAGGAGCCGTTATTGCCAAAAATGTGTTTGAATTCAAATTTGAGGAAAAGTTGTGGGATATGGGACAGCGACAGACTACAGGAGCGAGAAAAAGAATCATAGGCTACAGTAGAAATAAAACTGCAATCGAAGTGCTCTTTTAAAAAGTCTACATATACATCCAAGTTGTATTTGAAAAAGTATAAAAGACCTATCACAAAAATAAAAAATAGTTCCTCTGTAGTTCCTGCGCTTGTGGTTCCATTCTTTTCCAGACATTAATAAGAAAAACATAAAAATATCATCATAAAAATGATGTGTGAATCACCTTAGAGAGTGAATGTAGTCACTGACAAATACAGAGTGTGTGTTTGTGTGAGTGTACCGAGTATGTAGGAGCACACACATGCAAGAGCCGAGTAAATACACAAAGACAAAGTTCATCTGCTCAGCATTAGCTCTGACCGTTTCTTCTGTGCTGCTGAAAGTCAACAACGTATCCTCAAGGAGACGGGAGGGACGTAAAACGTGGACTTAATGGACGACAACTCTTATTTCTTCCTCCGGGTTGTTTGTAATCACACTTTTCCTTAACTCTTATAAAATTCAAAAAGGCACCAGTGTTTTCTCTACCTCAGTCTGGGGAGGGGGGTGAGGAAGGAGGAGGCAGCAAACGGAGAGAGTGAGCAAGAGGAGGGGAGACGGTAAGGGAAGACAATGTGTAGGAATAGAGAGTGAACAACAGGGAGGAGAGAGGGGGGGAAACCTGCCAAAACCAACAGGCCTTTCGGGAAAACCTGCTTCTCCTGTTGAATCCAAGGCCTTTCCTCATTCCAACACTCTCTGGTTGTTATTGCACTTTTTTTGTTTTCACTGTAGCCTCAGTGGGGCCGGTTTAGGGTCACCAACCACCCAGTTTGAGAGCAGAGTAAATCACACACACAACACAAACCTTTACAGTTCTGTCGGATTGGCCGGACACTATTTTGTCAAACGTTTTGTCAGGCAAAGCCAAGCCTTTCTTCCTTGGAGCAATAGGAGGATAAAGACTATTCAAAAGAGTAGTTTAATATTTTAGGAAATACGCTTTTTTGTTTGTTTGTTTTTGTGCCAAGACTTGGAGAAGAAGACTGATACCCCTCTCCCAGCCAGCAGTAGATTGACTTAGGTAATCTAAAGTTTAAAAAACCCCACCTACCAGCAAGTATTACTAAACAACATGTTATATCTTGTGTGTTTAATCCAGGGAAGTCACTGCATTGCTGTTAATACACTTAATAACTCCCCTTAAAACCACAAGCAGTTATTTTTACATGGCTTTTGTTATTAAAAACAACAGCATGTGTGTTGTTGTTACGGTTTGTTGCAGGAGTGATGCTCTGAGTGCCTCGCTGCTTGTTCCTGGGTCTAATTGCCTGTGTGTAACAGGCTGTGAGCACTTGCACTCTGCCTGCTTTATTGGATGTTGGTGCTTCAGGTGATCTTTACTGGCACAGGTTTTCGGCAGAGTTAACAGTATACATCATCAGTAAGTAGCACAGCCCTGTTTGGGACTGGCTCATCCAATATGGGTCCAAATGGGGGTTTAAGTAGCCAAACTATTGCCACACCACTGATGTTGTGTTACCCCTTTAATCCACAACAGCTCTTTACGTTTAAGGTTTTTTGGACACCACAACAATAACGTGTTTAACTACTCAACCTATCTGTAGCATATTGAAGTTTCGAAGTTTCCTAATCGAGCATTTGTTTCTAGCCTTAACCCAGCATAAAAGTTGCTTTTAAGCTTCAATGCCGAGATCAGAGTTGTGAAAGTTCTCTTCATTGGTGTTTAGTCAGAGAAGAGACACGAAGAGCTCATCACTTCAACAGCACGTCTGCAGGTTACAGCTGACTGAAAAATCTCCCAGCGACGTAAGTATAGAAGGTATGTGCTGATGGTCATAGGTACACTGTACATATATGGCCTTTTTATCCTGTGTTTCAGTTTGTGTATACTGTATGTCACTGTGAATTGTTGCTGGTACTAAGAAAAGTTTCCGGTGGTGACACACAAGCAGCACTGTGGTGAAACAAAAAAAAAATAACATCAGAAGGGCCAAGAAAAGAAAGTTCTATTTTTTTTTTTTTTTTTTTCTGAGGACATAAAACTGGTGGTAAGGTTGTGTTTTACTTTCATTTCTATGCGTGTGTCTATGGGTGGAGAGAAAAAAAGAAGCCCACATACCTCTCCCACCTCTGCCTCGTCCCCGGCCTCTTCCTCTTCCGCGTCCGCGACCTCTGAACCCACCGCGGAACGGCGCTCCCTCGCTCTTCACACTGGAGACCTCGTCGTGGTCATCACGCCATTCCCGCTCGTACTTCTGACTGTGCCAGTCTGCGGGGGAAACCAACAACCTTCCCGTCAGCGCGAACACTTCACCACACAGGACTAGTAGAACAAAACTAATATATAATGGAGTCTGATGCAAACAAAGTTGTGAAAGCTAAATGGAACCGTCCGCAGAATTAGTACCGTTTTAAATAAGAATGTTACTTTTAACTTGTAATCTTATGCTCATTAACAGATATCATGTCCTCTTAGCTGCCAACACATATCATTTCCTCTGAGAATATAAGAAACTGTGTACATTTAAATAGCTGAGCTATAATAAAGCAGAAGTAGCTGATTAGTAAGAGCACACAGATCTCTCCACATCCTGCTGCTGAGTCATGCACGCTGTCTCAATGTGCACCAACAGATCAGCTACAGTAACACAGACACATCCAGTACAGACGATTCAAATCTGCTGTCACATGCTATCACAAGTCAAACAGCACCAGCTAATTACTCCTGGCCTTTAAAGCTTCATGTAAAACCAGCTGGGTGGCATTTCTTCACTTCAAACTCATTTTCAGATACTTGTCTTGTAACTCTGTGGCAGCCAACATTCACTACCTGTCACCTACAGCAAGTAACCTGAGCACATGCGGCCTCACTTTGGCGCACAGTGATGCCAATAATGAGCGACGACATCACAGACTGACCTCTGAGGTCGTTCCTGGCGTTGGGAGGCAGGCGGGGGTTTTCGTTCTGCCTGCTGTTGTTCCTGGAGGCCGAGCGCTCCCTGGGACCCTCGGACTTCACCTCAATCATCAGGGGAACCCACTTCTGCTTGTTTCCTGTTTGTAACGACACGGAGAGGCAACACAGTGAGAAAAGAAAAACATGAATTCATTTCAATCATTTAGTCCTTAATTCAGTTTTGAATGGTGTTTGCAGGAAACACCTAAATCTTTTCATATAATTTACTTTATTATAAACAGAGTTTCTGAAAACCAAATTTGGTACTGGAAATATATTAGGCTAATGTGAACTTTTAGCAAAAATATTTTAGTTTATTAATAGTTTATTTTCTGCCTAAAATGCGCTTAAACTTTGTATATTTTGAGCATTATTTCTGGCAACAATGTCATATTTAAAAAATGAAAATAAATATGTCAAACCTTTCTAATCACTACTTATGAAGAAGGAAAGGAAGCCAGTTTGCATTCAGGATACAGCGCCTGGTACATTCAGAAATTCCCAGTTGTACCAGCAAGATGGATTTTGGGGATAGAGAGGCACCTCTATAGATGGTTAGCTGATTTCCACAGCATTCAGTTGGTGGATGTTGTGCAACTTTCGTTATGAAAAATTGTGATAATTTCTGCAGTCTTTTATTGGTGGCAGTACCTCTGCAGGCCAGCAGGGTGCATCAGTGATTTGCTGTTTAGAACAACATCTGGTTGTAGGGATGCTGTGTGGATGTGTGGGCGAGTGTGTGACAGATACCACATGCAATGGGAGAGAGGGAAATGACAGTTTTAAGGCGACGTGGCCCTGCGTCTATATGCTGACTGAGCAGGTAAGGAAAGGAAGGAGGGAATAAAAGGAAAATAAGGACGAAAGCAAGAAGAATAAATGGACCTGCAGGCTACTGAGTCATAACTACAGTAGCCACAACATGTAAAATACTGCTACAATATTATCTAAACGAGCTCACTACGTTTATACAGTAACAATGTGAGAAATCAGTTTGTGGGGCTGCTCAAACGGCAAGATCACAGTTTCATACTTGCCAGAAATCCATCCGACAACAGTCCATCAGCCACACTGTTGATCGTTTGTGCAATTAATCAAGCTTCGACCCCCTCAAACTGAACGTCAAACGACAGCCTAAGATCCCAGTTTGAAAGTCAGTGGGCGACCAATTTAGAGTTTAAATGTGTCTTAATCTGCTCGGCCCAGCATGAGTGCTCAAGAGATTTTTTTTTGTTGTTTTTTATGCTTCAATGCCGACATCAGTCAGAGCCAAAACAATGCATATTCAAAATGTTTCCAAAACATTCTGTTAATTCCAAACTATTTCCAGGCCTTCCAGTTTCTCTAATTTCATAACTTTTCCAGGAATTTCATGACCGTGGGAACCCTGTATCATTCAGATCGCCCTGCCTTAACCCAGCATAAAAGTTGATTTTTAGCTTCAATGCCGAGATCAGAGTTGTGAAAAGTTCTCTTCATTGATGTTTAGTCAGAGAAGAGACATGAAGAGCTCATCACTTCTACAGCACGTCTGAGGGTTAAGTCTGACTGATGCATCTCCAGTCGAGGTAATGAAAAGTTTTGGTTTCATTGTTTTAAACAAAACTTAAACTTGATATTGAAATATATAGAAGGTATATGCATATGGTCGTCAGTCCAAAGTATGCTGTACACGTGTGACCTTGTTGCACTTTCATAATTTGCTTCCATTGTAATAATTTGATCATTACAATAAAGAAATATGTATTTAATATTAACACTTCAACTAGACCATCTTGCACTCGCATTACAGTCACAGTAAACAAATCTCTTTAAAAAATGTCCTGTATTTGACATAAACCATTTAATAAAGCAGTGTAGTGGAAAGACTTTTTGTTCTCACAAGACAAAGATGTCCACTCTCCTTGTAAATGTTGACGCTTTGAAAATCAGCACAGTTCACAGCTCAGTTTAAAGACATCAACAGTGAGCTGGGAAACTTTGGGATTTTGGGGGAGTAATGGGTGTACAACAATAAAATCATGTATGTTTAATCAGAGCAGTCACAGTGCTAAAGCTATTGGTGTCCATTCAAACATACTGACTACTTCCCTCACATCCTTTATTTCACTGTTTCCAGGAGTTATTCATCTTTTTTTTTCAGCTTACTTTAACTGACATCATGTCAACAATTCAATTTTGATTTGTCAACCAAGGATTTTTAGCTTTAGTAGTTAAAGTCAGTCAACAAGGAATGACAAACTTGGACTTCCTTGTGACCAATTAAGCGAATTATGAAAAACCCAGAGAGAAAGATAATGAGGGAAACAATACTACGGAAACCCCCAAAGTCTTTTAACTTCCAACTAAAGTCGGTTAACTTAACTGGTTACAGTAAATATTTGATCAATTCCAGTACCCTCTTTAGCAAGTACTATAAAATGCTTGAAGAGGCAAAATAAATGTGGAGAAAAGTGTTAAATGAACAAATACAGATGTGGTCCATAAAAACTGAACACGGTTAAGACTTTACTTTCTGTGTTGCATGGATATTTGCTATTCAAAGATTCTTACCACTAATGGGGCAAAACCTGGCCTGAGGATGGTGCCAATAGTTTGTTACCTCATTCACAAATCCTCTGTATGGTGGCCATTTTGTGACATCTCAAACTAAGGCCACTCTCAGGTGGTACTTCGGTTCGGCTGTGTTGTAAGCTGAATTTGAGTTAACATGACTACAGTCGACATGGTAACTACTAATGGATATCAACATGCTGAGGTTTAGCCTGTTTGGAAGCTAACATTAGCATATGCTACTGTTTAGTATTTATCAGTTTGCTTTTCAGCATGCTAACATGCCAACTGTCCGATCCATATTCACCTTTTTTCTTCGGTCCGTTCTTCTGGGAGTCGTCGTCGCCGTTCTTCTCCTCTCCGGAGTCGTCTGACTTGGCCTTCAGGTTCTCCTTGCTCTCCTCGATGATCTCTCTCTTCTCCTTTGACTCCTTCTTCGTTGTCGTCGTCGTCGTCGTCGTCTTCTTAGGAGCCTGGAGAGGGAACAAGTTGAGACAGATGGACATTTAGAAAAGAGCTGTAGAACCAGTCCATCAAAAGACCTATTCCAACAAGAGAAGAATTATACGGGATTATGCATCAAATTATTTTGGGTAACATTTTTATAGGACATGAAATTGGCTGAAATTAGTGCCACAAAGACAAGGTTACATGCCGACATATTCACACATTGTTATTTTCTGATTTAGCAAAGTGGAATCTGAACTCAAAACCTGCTCCAAATATTTTCTGGGTTAACACATGCACAAGATTACAGACAGGCAATCAAGTGTTCGCTAACCCCTCCCCCGAACAGTGACTGTCTAATCCTAGCATAGCAACGTAACTAGCAGGCAATATAGAGCTATGACAGTTTTGTCAAGCTTTGGGCTTGTGGTGGGCATGAAGCTCTGGTAAGAGAGATACTTGGAATCCAAAGAGTTTGAAGGGTGCATTCTTTACTTAGAGCTTTTCCAAAACCATAAACTTCGACTTTTTGTCTGTGACATGTAGCTTAAGCTTCAGATATCATGTTATGTAGCCAGCCAATGCATATTTAAGACCTTTATAGGCTTGTCATTTTAAAAAGAGTCAGTCGGAGACTACGTTATCAGCCAACTCACAGAGTTAACGTCAGCTTAATTAGCTAGCTAGCTGACAAAAGCTGCTAACGACAGTTGTCATTCCAGCCAGCTAGAAATGAGAAGCTGCTTCTGTCTGACTGTGAAATCAAGGACCGATTGTTTCAATTAAATTACTGAGAATTTTGAGTGGTAAATCTGCCTAGCAACAGTAACTAAGGGAGGGGCGGGGCTAAGCGAATAGACGACTTGTAAAGTACTGGATATTTCTTGGGCAATATCATAAACAGAACATTTATAGCACCGGAAAACATAACCTTGGCCAGCAGTTACTGCACTAATTTATGTACTACAACAGACACTCTTAACACCACATGCAGCATTCATAATTTGTAATGAAAGCATAAAATAAATAAATCCAATAAGTAGATTTGAAAAAAGAAGGTTTAAGTACACCATACTCAACAATAGTTTGTGGAATAAACTGGTCTCAGTATATGTATATGGGAAGTTTATATTCAGATCAATCAAACCATTTGAGAGAAGCATATTATCCATTCAGGTTGCAAATACTACCTCCCCCCTGGGCCACAATAAAAGTGACCAGGACTTTGCATGTGGTTTGCATGTGTTACAATTTTGATTATCGCGTCTTTAGTTCGGTCTCACTATAATGTTTGACTGCAGCAGAGCAACACGAGTACAACCACTGTCCTCCAGCCAAGCCTAAGCCAACACGCAGTAACGGACACAGGGTAGTGCACCACACATGATTCGCCTTTGCTGGTTATCTTTACTCACAAAGCTGATATCTGAGTTTATTCAAATCAAACAGACTTCAGCCGCTCATCTTTGCTACGGCAGCTCAGTTATCAGCAACACACATATATGCAAGGTTTGACACTCCTGAAGGGTTTGCACAGGAGTCATCATGCAAAGCGTTTGGCTTAAGTCGAGTAAGTAAGTAGAGGTACGACGCATTTCAATGCCCAGAAACAACACGCACACCCCCACACAGCCTTTAAGGTGTCAATACCGCAAACTAATCTAATAATCACACTGAACTCACAGACCCATTTCAAACAGGCACTGTACTTCTTCACAACATTAACAGTGAGTCGCACCAAACATCAAACAGGAAAAGGAGGCACAAGCAATTGTTACACTTGCAAACCTTGCAAATGTGTGAATTATAACATATAACGGTTTAAGAAATGATTGTGATTAGACTGGTGGAGAAATGATTTTAGAAAGCCAAAGGAACACATTTCAAATCTAACCAGGCTGCAGTGCTTCTGATCCTTGCCCTTCTTACTTTTGGTTCCGTCCAGGCTTAAGACAGATAAATCGGTGTGTAATGACTTGTTGGGGTTTTCAATTGAATGTTCTTTAATACTTTCCAACTAAGATGTGAAGGAGGATCCGCCCAGACTGCATAGAAAACTGCCTGCAGAACCTACAATTACATTTTATTGTATTTTATTTATACACTTTATTGATATTACTCCCAATACAATTTCAGCAAATTATGCGTATTGTGTTAAGCCCTTTTCAGACACAGAATACGCAACATTGCTGGCTTCATCTATCTTGTCTTTCAAACAAATAGGTGTATTTTAAATGTTCGTTATGGCTTTATTCAGTCATGACAGGACCGCTACAGAAAGAGTTAAATGTTAAAGCAATACTTGGATACACCTGGTGCGCCGGAGGAAGCGGCGTTACTGCTGGTGAACAGTGTTTTTCCGATCTTACAACAGTCCAGCAGCCACATTCCTGATCGTTTGTGCAATTAATCAAGCCTCGACCCTCCTCAAACTCAACGTCAAACGACAGCCTAACATCCCAGTTCTAACATTAGTCGGGGCGACCAATTTAGGGTTTAAATCTGTCTTAATCTGCTCGGCCCAGCGTGAGTGTTCAAGAGATTTTTCTTTGTTTGTTTTTATGCTTCAATGCCGAGATCAGAGTTGTGAAAAGTTCTCTTCATTGATGTTTAGTCAGAGAAGAGACATGAAGAGCTCATCACTTCTACAGCACGTCTGCGGGTTAAATCTGACTGACACATCTCCAGTCGACGTAAGAAAAGTTTTGGTTTTATTGTGTAACAAACATTGTTTGATTATTACAATAAGGACAAAATGTATTTCAACACCTTAACTAAGCTGTCTTGCACTAACATTACAATGACATCTGGAGAAAACATCTCTATTAAAAGCTGCACTGTATTTGACAAAAATTATAAAATTTGTCTGTTGAAGCCTTAATTAGAGGACGTCATGAGCGTGAGGGACGCCCGCCCCAGCTTCTCACAGGTTAATATAATAAAATTTCTCATCAGTTTTTCCTTTTAGTAGATGAATGAATGTCACTGCTTATTCATAATGTCAGACAGCGCACAAGCACAGAATGACTAATCTAATGACTAATTCCTAACTGCTCACGGCATTTCCTGGTTTATGAAACTGGTGTAATATTGCCATCACATTTACATAACGCAGTGCATGTCTAAGAGAGTGCTATTGTTCTTTAAAAAAGGCACAAAGGCCAAAAGAAAAATGTTAAATGTAAATGAAGGTTTAGTAATCCGTGGTCTAAATGCTGAGCCCATATATTCTTTTAGTAGGAAAATGGTCAAATATAAAGGAAGTGAATATCAGAAATTCAAAAACACTGTTACAGCCAACATCTGTAGGCAGCTACGGCATGTTCTGCAATTGTGTTTTCACAAGAAACGCATTTTCTAAATTCTCAAAGCCTTCATCAGGCGTGTTCTGAAACCTTAAATTTAAAAAGTAGGTAAAGAAGGAGGAGGTCGATTAAACAGACAGTGATGCAGTCGGGCTTTTGATAACAGGCTTCAGAATTCGACAAAGGAAATCGAGCTGCTAAAATATGGTTGGAGATCTAAACATTGTGAACTGAGCCCAGATCTAGCTCGACTGGTTTCTTAAACATCAGCCAAGAGGGAAATATGGAACTGCTGACAGACACCTAACCAACAAACGAAACCTGCCCAAGTGCAGTAATATTTATTTTTGCAAAAAAAATGAAATAAGAATCTAGACATGGTTACCTGTTGCTTCATCCCATTTTTAATTTAAGCATTCTGTACGTTCCCCCATGATTCAAATCATGACACAGAGTAACGTGCAGAGTGCTGAGGTTACATGACAATGCGCTGCTGGGAGTTTTGACAGCCTGGACAGTTGCTGTCAAGACATCTAGACCCATGAAAGAGAGGCAGATAATGCTAGCTAATGTTGATGACTCGTGCTTACAGAGGTTCAATACCCACATGGGAGCAGGAAATTAGAATCGTTACCAGTCGACATTAAACAAATAAGTAACCACTCCAGTTTTATAAAGAAAGTTAAATTGTGGATTATGGAAAACTTGAAAGTATAAGCTTATATTATTGTTGATGATACATATCCTTTATTTATTGTACGGATTTGATGGTTGTATGATGTCGTGTACTTGGACTCCTGCATCACTTCCGTCTTTATGTAAAGGACTACAAAAGAAATAAGTCTTGAACTTTATTGTGTTAATCCTTGACATTTTGTAGATGTGTGACCTGGTGTCCTCCCTCTCTCATTGTGTCAAATAAACGCAGCATTTGTGTGTGCAGGAGATGACTAAGCAGTGTTAATTTTAGCAAGCTAGGCTAACTAGCTTCCACTGTCTGAGTGGAATACCAACTTATCAGCATGACGTGTCCTCCCGCATGTTGACTGTTGTAAAGGGAGAAGCAGTTTGTTGCTTCCTTACACAAAAAGTGAAGAGAATTCAAATTTTTGTTTGACTTTAAATAAGCTTTAACTGACTCTCACATTGTTGTTTCTTTCTTTGTGTGGTGTTGTATTTTTAAGTGTTTAACTTGTTAGAGGTATCATAAGTAGGCAGGCAGGCTGCAGGTTTCATAGGCTGCAGGTTGAACTTACAGTGAATCTCCATGAGTCTCTGACCTGCCTGACAGTCGGCGGGCAGGACACGGTCCGTGTCACTGCCTCAATCTGAACAGAGGGAGGGAAGAGCAGTTTAGAGAAGACAATGAGGTGGACCATGATGTGCACACACACACACACACACACCGAGCCTGTTTGTAAGAAAAAGCTCTACTGCTTAGCAGTTCAAAATGGATGTGAGTGGGGAGTCTCAAAACTTCAATCTTTGGGGACTTTTTCAGACCCTAAAGTGAATTAACAGAGTCTCAGCACCTAACCAAGTCATCGGTGAGTCCTTCCAAGCCACTGCAGTTATAATCTGGTCATTTTTTGTTATGTGGGAGAGACAAAAACATAATTATTGCCTCTTTAAAAGCTCTTCTGAGGGCATTACGCTTCTTGTTGCCATCAAACACTGAACATGCCTAGTGGATGCTGCACAAGCTGTGGATAATAAGAAGCATCTGCTACGTCTACTGTCTACTGATCTCCCTCTGGGTTTTATAAAGTGCGTCCCATATCATCTCAATGGCTAAATGGCTAATGTTGTGTCATTACATCAAGACAGGCATACATGTTTTTTTGGTTTATTGCTTTGGATTCTGCACAGATGGGAATAAGAGCCGGTTATTTTTAGTGAGGACAGAGAAGTGTGAAATGAACCATAGGGGTAGATGAGTGTGTTTAAAGCTCAGGTGCAATGAAGACAAGTGGTGTAACGGCTGAGAAAATGTCCGACAGTAATGCTGAGATCAGAGGGATGCAGATTCATTCTTCTTCCACCACAGGAAGGTACTGACGAAGCTTTTGCTACAGTCGCTTTCACAACACAAGTGACTGAACGCAGCTGCAGTTACAGTATAAACCACCGACCAACACAAGAAATCAACACTACACTGACAATCTTTTCACTCCGGACACAAAAAACAGACAACTATGACAACTATGAGAAAGTGTTAAATAATTAAGGACAGGGTTCGTACACCTTTTTAAGAGTAAAATTCAAGCACTTTCAAGGCACCTAAACCAAAACTCTCTCTCTGAAGCCTTTATCATCACGTCTAAAGCGTTACTATAAATGCCAGGAGACAACAAACAAATATGACGACAGGATCGTTTCATTTCAAATATTAAAATGATTTTTGGTTTACATGAGTGATTGTGTAGATGATGAAACACCAGATTATCAAGCATTTTTCAAGGAGGATATTTGAATTCAAGCATATTCCTAACCTTGAAAACATATCATGTTAAATTTAAGCATTTTCCAAACTTTCAAGACTTTGTGCGAACCCTGTAGGGATAAGTTTGGATTTCCAAGTCTATCTTAATGACTATATGTACATTGAAAGCGTGTGGGTCACTGTAATCATTACTCCTGTCCATACTGGCCCTGAAGTGATCCCTTCCTAGAACAGCTAGACAGCAAAAGATAAGGGGGAAGCTCATGTGAGGCTTCACTAAGAGGGGATTCATACTAAAGAGGATGTATTGTTGGAAGTTACGTACGGACTGCAGAAGCCTCATAACAGCTTTGGCTGAACTAGAATGTATTTTTTCGCAGAACCAGTTCTGTGGATTTTGCCTCCTTCCTCTTCCAGGAGGCCAGGAAGTCAGGAAGTATCGTATTAAGATAGACCTGAAAAAATCTTTAAAAGGGTCAGTTCACCAAAATCACAAGAATAAGGCTGTGCTTTATGCTGTGTGATTTGCATTATCTATTAATATTTTTTTCCCCAATGAATCGATTACTAATTTAATCTAGGGCTGCAACCTAAGATTATTTTCCTCATCAGTTGATCTTCCAATTATTTTCTCGATTAATCGTTGTCAATAAAATGTCAGAAAATAGAGAAAAATACCAGTTTCAAGAGCCCAAGGTGGCATCTTCAAATCTCTTGTTTTGTCCGATCAAAAGTCCAAAACCCAAAAGGTGTTAAATTCACTTTTCCATGACAGAGAAAAGCATTAAATTATCACATTTGAGAAACTGCAACTAGTAAATGTTTAACATTTTTTCTTCAAAAAAATAAACAATAATTTGATTATCAAAATAGTTTGATTAACTTTCTGTCAATCGACTAATCGCTTAATAATCATCGCAGCTCTAGTTTTACCTACAATGTCAAATAATGGTGAAAAATAGAGCTCTAAGTGATATCGTCAAATTGCTTGTTTTGTTCGACCGGCAGTCCAAACTGATTCTAACATTTTCAACCTAAAAATCACATTTAAGAAGCTGAACGCAACTTGATTCATGGTTAACTAATAATCTAAATTGTTGTCAAACTTAACTTTCTGTTGACTAATCTACCAGTTTCAGTACAAGATAATTTGGCTTTATGTGTCATGATGTTGAGATATACTGTTCATCTCTTACATTTCTGCTGCCAACTCAACGGGAGGCAATGAAAACGTGGTTGTGGTGCCTTAAAGACACATCTGACTCCAACATGCCACTCAAGTGTGTTTTATGCCGTGTGAAGAGAGAGATAATATTGTATTCTGAGAAATTTTCATATCCGCACTCACCTGAAAAGAAGAAAAGCCACAAGTGCAAATTCCTTCAAGTTACAGAATCATCACCTCATATAAATGTGCTCAACGCTGAATCTTTATTTTAAAACTTTAAAACTTAGCACAGGACATTTTTAGTGCATGAAATCTCAAGTTTAACTTTAAACCACAGCACAACCCTGCAATCAAAAACCCCTTCTTTATCAAATATCTTTTTCCCAGCGTGCATAATCTGTAGCATTCAGCGACTGATTTACAGCTTTAACTGTTACGTGAGGGGCCGTGAACTCCAGCCCCCTAAGAATAGCAGCAGCACAGAACCAGGGGTGGTTTAATGAAGGGGATCCCTAAAAAGGACACCCCTTCCCAGGAACCTCCCACCTACGATTTCTGCCACCGGAGCTGCCGGTTATTCCTGGCTCTGATGATGTGACCCACATTTTCCTGCTCGGGGACATGCATCTCCCCTCATGTTTGCTCAGACCCTGGTGGCCTAAAATAGGGGAAGTTACCAAGGTCGCTCTCCCGGTGACACACTATCGCCCAGATCAGAAATAGAAAATGGCTCCGAGGGTTGATTCAGCAATGCTGCTACTGTAAGACGACACAAATTAGACGCATCCCCCGTCGGACCAACAGCTGTAGGAGACGAGTGAATAAGTATATGGGGGATGGGGTCAGTATGTTGGGTGTATGGTGAAGGGTGTTATGGACACCTGAGCTGAATCGAGGGCCTAAAACTCGGATGAGCAGCCATGTCCCATGAGGGGCCAACTGTCTGCAATTAATTGGTTAATTGTTTGTAGGGCAACTAACAATTATTTTCATTATCGATTAATCTGCAGATTGTTTTTCCCATAAAATCAACTCATCGTTTGGTCTACAAAATGTCAGAAATAAAGTGTCACAATTTCCCGAAAGCCCAAGATGACATCTTCAAATGTCAAACTGAAAACCTAAAAGATGTTCAATTAATTAGCACATGAGAGATGGAAACGCCACAAATCCTCACAAACGAGAAGCTGGGACGAGGAATGTTTGGTGTTTTTGCTTGAAAAAAACGATTGTAGCGGTAAATCTAACATTTAACAGAAAGGATTTTTTATGTTATACTCCCTCAGGTCTGAAATAGGATTTTTCTCAAGTTCCAAATACTGACTGTCTTTTTACAATTCCAATAAGGAGATAAAGATCCGTTTCAGAGTTGGAACACTTTGCCTGATCCCTGCTTTGAGGTTGAGTTCAGCCATCTTTGTTTTGTCTCCAAACTGTCCGAGAGGTCCTGCCATGGTGGTGAGCCTGGACTAACTCTATCCCTTAAAAAAGAAACATGCCGCCCTGAGGACGCAGAGTCGGGCCAGCAGGAGCAGACTGCTCTGCCTGGACGTGCTGTTTAGCTGCTATGTAATTACAACCACTAAAATACCTATTGTAGGAAACTACACACATCCTCTACAGCAAACTGCAGCAGGACAAAGCTGACCTGCTCGATCTGATTGGTTGGTGAATATGATAATTTGTGACTTGAAGCTTCTAAAATGCTCTTTATATAAACACCATCCTCTGTTTCTCACCCATGTTAAATTAGCTTTTTAAATCTTTCTGTATCTGACCGTTACAACCCAATTCCTTAAACTTAATTCTGTATGAAAGCACCATGTCATACATCCAATACTGTCGCATTATTACTGCCGAGGTATCAAGTCAAAAGTATTGTGATATTTGATTTTGTTATGGTCACCCAGCTCCAGTTGAGGTGTTAGCATCCTACAATCTCCTGCAGACACTGGGTGATATTGGTTCCTATTTTCCCATCACTTCAAGACACAGTGAAAGAAGAAATACATTTTCCAAGTTCTAATCATGTGCCCTTCTTTTGATATTTGTTCAATTATCTCTTACATGCCAAATACATGTAAAAAACAAATCAAATCAAAATCCCTCTCGATTTCCAAGGTGTACCACTGTATCACTGTACCATCTTTCTGCAGCTAAAATCTACTGTTGTACACTCAACTGTTATAAAGTGAAACTGGAGTTAACAGCTGCTGCAAAGATTCTGTGGCCTGACCAGCTGACAGAAAGTCAAAAATGCAAGTCTGATATTGGAGCACATGTGGAATAAAATGTTCATCATATGGACGATTTCCTCAGCTTCACTACAGCCTGTTGTACATGTGTGAAGAGGTGCATGTATGGAGATCAGGTTGGCGCCACTGCAGAGACTATGAAATAGTTCAGTGGTCCAAATCCCTAACAGAGTTTTGGACAAAAGACACCACTCTCATATCTCATCAGTGTGTCCTCTGCACATGTACCAGCCTGTGACTCAACACTTCTCAAACAACACCTACCTGCATGTCTTTAGTTGCGATCTCCCCTGGAGTCGGCCAGCTGTTGGCGTCGCCAAAATCTCCAACCTGAGCAACAAATGAAAAAAAAAGAAAAAGCCTGAAAAAACCTGAATTAGCAGGAGCGTCACAGGTGTCTGGAAACTAAGATGGTTAAACCTGTGCAGAAATCTAACAAAGACACTTTATCATCTTTAACATTTTTCCAAACTTATCTGCTGTCAACAACTTACTCTTTTATTTTTATCTTTAGCCACGTGTTGCCTGTGATTTGTCCATTTCTGTCTTTTGTTTCCGTGACACTACACTTAACGCAAAGGAGTCATAAAAGTCTGTGGTCAAAGTGTGGTTAACAACACTGGAGTACAACAGACATCAAAAGGTGGGAAGTTGTGAATGAAATGCTTTGGGGAGAGTCTGCCTACTTTATCTGACGTGCCATTGGCTCACCAGGAACTCACATTTGCATTCCAAGAAGTGTGAAGGGAGGTCACTACACAGCTCGAGGCATGACGGATAAATACCGGCACTCTGGCTGCACATACCTTCACTGAGCTCTGAAGAAGCTCTGAACTAATGAAGATGGTCTGTTTGAATTGACACTGAACTTATTGTCTGTAATTACATTAAATAAAGTTTGTTTTCTCAATTTATGATCATAGTATATTAGCATTTAGCAACATTAAAACAATGTACTCAATTTAGACTGTTTAGATGGTGACATACAGCAAATCCAGCACATTAACTGGGAAAAACTGAACATTTTAATCAGTTTGTTCTTTTAAAACCTACAAAAGAGATCAAAAGAGATTACCTGCTCCACTGAAAATATACAGTGTGCCCGACAACCAAACCAAGCCAAATACCATCGTTCAATGTAATTAAACCCAAATTTAATGGATGTGGTGTTATATTGTCAATACAGTGTTTTAATTCTCACATGACCAACTCATACAGCCATCTTGATGACGTTAATGTGGAAACCATCCATCCCATGTGATGTGAACGCGGCACTATGCAGCCCTGCAGGCACTAACCAGGGCAAAGGAAGCATGTTTAACATTTAATCACTATTTTGATTTCCAATTAATATTCTCCTAAAATACTAGAATTTAACAGTATTATTTGTTCGACTGATATAAATAAATGCACAAAATAGCATTTTTTTAAATTAAAAGAACCTTTGACTTTATTCCTACATCCTTGATCCTGAATTAACAAAATACTTTAAAAAGGACCAAACAGTTCTTCGGTGAAACTGCTGATCCCTTGTTAATTTTGCCTATTACATGTATAAAAACAAAAAAAAGATGTAACTGCAGGAGCAGGATATGGTTCTACAAAGACTTTTAAAGCCCCAAAACACCAAACAGACTTGGAGACAGTGATTGTAATTCTATATTATGAAAGCAACTTTAATATTATGCCTGTGCTGCTGCCTCTAAACCTGCAGCTTCAAGCTACATTACTTTTGAAATTGGGCTGACGTTGAAATTAGAGAACTGTTCTCCCTCTAGGTTTTCATTTTTCAGCAGTTATATTTTCTTCACTTTGATTTGCTTCACATCAAGTTTTTGTTAACTTCCAAAATGAGCCATGTTGGTCCTGTTAGTTCTCATGAATTCTTTTTAATCTTAAAAAGGAGCATTACTAAATATACATATACAGTATAATCTCATTGTTTATATCCACCCGTGTCTGAAACTATTGTGATTATATTTTGGGTTATTTTGTCTAGCTGTGCACAGAGTATTTTCTTGTACATGCGTAGAGACAGACTGAGAATATTACCTTTCCTCCACGTCGGGCTTTGGGTGGGTTCCCTGCTCTCACCACCTTGGCGGGGCCGGTAGACTCTGTGGAAACACATTAAGATGGTCGACATTACAACCAGCTCTGCATACATGAACACAGATCATCTAAAAACCATCTGACAACAGCAATGAATGGAGAGGAAAGCATGAAAACAACAGATTCCCACTGAAATTAGCTGGAATTTCGTCTTAAAAAAATGAAGGTAAAAAAAATAAAAAATAATTTTTTTTAAATCAATAGAGCTTGTTTTTCTGTCTCAGTTTTTCCCACATGTACTGACTTTCTTCTCTCAATAGTTATATTAACTACCTGTTGCAGGTAGGTTCTCAATAAATCATCTTTGGCTTTCCCCCAGATCTCCTTTGCTACATATGCAGCTGCGGCATATTTGTCAGATAAACTGAACTAAAACAGCAGCAACAAGACAACAATACCATAATTTCTCTGCCCTGTCGTCATCTCAACCAGGTACGTCAATGACAACAGACGCTCATTTCAACAGACCAAAACAAAACTCAGGACAGCGCAAAACCACCAGAGTACATAATCAGAACGGGAGCACGTTGATTCAACATGGGCCAATGAGCTTTTTGGCAGCATCACAGACACTGGACAGACTGGGAAACTCATAATCACATATCACACATCAGCACAGCCAAACAGCAGAAACTGACAGTCATCAAGAGGACGTAATCAGTCTGGTGGACGAAAAAAAGTATTACTTTCTCATGTAATTCCATAAAAAAATGATTTAGAGCCATTATTTAGTCTATAAAATGTCAGTGTAAAAAGCCCATCACATGTGACATCTTCAAATTAATTGTTTTGTCTGACCAATGATCCAAAACCCAGAGATATACATTTTACAATGACAAAGAAAAAACATTTTAGAAGCTGGAAACGGCAAATGTTTCACAAGTTTCCTTTAAATATGACAAACACAAAAAATTGTTGTTGTTGTTGATTAACTTTTTGTGAATTGACTAACTGATTAATTGACTTCTCATTCCAGCGCTAAAATGATCCAATAAGCAGGAATATTTTTTTACGTATGATTTGGCCTGGTCTGTTTATTTTATTGGATCCCCATTAACTTTCAACATAGCATAGGCTAACCTTCTCCGGCCAAATAAAATATTCGTACAATCATGAAAGCAAGGTCCAAACCAAAACATTAACAAATGAACAAAAGCAGCTGATCCTAAAATACAACAAAATCAATAACACACAACCATCAATAAAATCAATAAATGAGAACACGTGACCATATATAAAACAAACAAAAGTCGAGACAGAGTGCACCAAACAAGCACAGACTATTGACAACAAATAATTACACAAACAATACAGCTACAGCAACCATCCAGAAAACTCAGACAGCATCAGATAGGCCGACGTGTATATTCAGTCAGTGTCTGCTTTAGGTACATCTGCATTTGTATTAGCACGTATTGATTCTCTCCAATAGTGTTTGGTAACTTCAGTACCACAGCAGCCCTGTACATAACGTTAGAGTCTCGGGATAACTAATTGTTGTTTTTTCACATACTGAGGGGGATCCAATAAAGCTGAAAAATTAATCTTCATAAAATCATACCGACAGACCAGATCTGGCTTGTGTCCTGAAGTTTGGGATCTTGCCTCTTGCTGTCTGGCTACAGTGTCGCCACAGTCTGACTACGAGGGAGTGAGAGCGGCTCACGGGGACGTTTACACCAAAGAGCAGATCTCAGTAAGCTCCTTAAGGACGGTCATGTCGGGGGACAACGCCAGAAAGAGACAGAGAGAGGGGAATAAAATCCTTTGGCGGACTGCATCACTAACAACAAAAGCAGCAGTGTACCAGGGTTTTAATGCTGGAAAAACAACTAAATTTATCAAATTATAGACAACATGAATGTTTTACAACCCTAAAATCTACTCATATTTCAATTTTCAATACAAAAACCATCTGAATCACGTAGAATTAAACTGAGAAAAGCTACAACTATTCACCAGAAATTCAACAAACTGGAGCTGAAATGATTAGTCAACCGACAGTTATTTTCTGGCTGGTTAATTTCTCGATTAACTGATTAATCATTTTGTCAATAAAATGCCAGAAAATTGTGAGAAGTGCCCATTAAAATTTTTAGTTGACATCTTCAGATATCTTGTTTTTTCTGACCAATAGCCCAAAAGGTATTCAGTTTACGATCGTGTAAGACAAATAAAAGCAACAAATCCTGACATTTGAGAAGCTGGAACCAGGTAATCTTTGCCAGGTTTGCTTAAAAATGCTTAATTAATTAACTGACTAATCATTGAAGCTCTAGACTGAAAATTAATCTTCAACAATTTTGATAATCGATATCATCGAAAACTCAAAACATTTGCTGGTTCCAGGTTTTCAAATGTGAAGATTTGCTGCTTTTCTCTGTTTTATATAATTTTAAATTGAATCTCTTTGGGTTTTGGACTGCTGGTCAGACAAAACACGCTATCTGAAGACAACACACTGACATCATTTTCTAGACTACACAATGAATCGAAAAAACAACAGATAAATCAATAAATAATGATATTCAGGGAAGGAAATTGGCACTAATGGTACATTTCAGACACAAAATAATGATTTACTATAGAGTGGCTGGTGAATTTGAACATTTATCTGTCAGTGGCTGGTACATGCTCACATTTTAAAAAGTTCCACCCTGATGATAATCATTTTTGGTTGCAGCCCAAAACCAGCCAGTCATTCAAAAGTCCAGTTCAGGAGTCCTGAACTTTCATCTGGTCAAACAGTAATGAAAACAAACACATTAGAAGCCAAAACATGAAAGGAAATATCCTGCACTGATGTATCAGAAAACACACTTATCGTTACATTTATTGTTTTTGAGATGACTAACAATTTTTCATAATATAAACCTAACATCATACCCTCTAGCCCTACACACACCTACTTAAATGTACAATGTTATGTATGAGTGGTGTGAATACTATACAACAGGCCGTCGAGCTCCACCTCGCATCAAAAACAAGTGTCTCCATTGTGTTTTTGTGTTTGCACAACACACACACACAAGACAACTTTACTGTATATCTGGAGCAGACCTCGGCTGCAGTGTGTTCACATGTCAAGAGTTTCTTCATCAGCTTATGTTGGGGTACAACAAATGTTCACATTCCTGAGACTAGACACTGAGAAAAGGAAATCATAAATAACAAAAGGTCAGCCTGGGTAAAGACGCTGGAATTGCTGGACGGAGAACCTGAATTTCTTGACTGGATTTGACAATTACTTAGAAGCCAAACCAGAATAATATCAACTCAACACATATCAGAGGGTTAAATAGTTCATAATCTTTAACTTTTTATGGCCAGAAAATCGCTGCCTTCAGTCTTCAGCCCTGCTGAGAAGACCAGTGAAAGAGCGTGGGGGCCAGTAAGGGCGATTACTGCAAGCCCGGTATCTGCACTGTATGTTTTCTTACTTACAGTCTTTACAATCCTTTGGGTAAAAAGTGTGACCAACTGGAGGTCACGTTTGCAGAGAGCATGACTGTACAACCACACTGAGAGGTCTGTCAGCCAGAAAGAAGCATTGTACAGAAGAAAATAAGGCTCTACAAAGGTAACAGGTACAGTCACTCGATGGAAATGTTCTCCATGCACGCAGAGTAACCAATCAAAACTTATCAAGACACACAGCAATCTCCTGAACAGCAACACCACACATATATATATATATATATATATATACACATACGTAAGTTTAGCAACACTTTTCAGCGCTGGCCCTGGTCCTCCATGTTGTAAAAACAACAACATAGCAACATAGACAGAGGCACAGCAGGTCCAAACTTCACTTTCAGGAATCAGTGAGCAGAATCTTAGAAGAGTACTCCACCGATTTAGCGCTGCAGTCCCATAACACCGTCCGGACTCATGATGGACAGTTAACAAAAAAGGATCAAAATCGATGCAGCAGAACCAGATATATTGTCTTTTTCATTGCACACAATCTTCTTCCTTGTCAAAACCTGCTGCCTACATTACCCACAATGCAACGCGACCCCTGACAGTTCAGGTCAGAGATTCAGGTGTATTATGCTAGTAGCGGCTAATGTAGCCTCGAGCTGCTAGCCTCAAGCAGAGATGAGTAGCGGGCTACAGAGGTCTGGTAAACTTCTTTCCAACTCCACCAGATTTATCTCTCATTTTCAAACTTGTAGTCTTCAGTCCTAAAAGACACTGACCCAAGTGACTTCACGTGAGGCAATTTATCAGACTTTCACACATCTTCCTCTGGAGCCACAGTTTTTTTTCCCCACATACGCAGTACTACTCCCCAAGACCTGTAAACAGACTTAAAATCTGTGGCGTTCCTCTTTAAATTTAGAACAGATTCCAGTTCAGAGCCAGTTCTTGATACTGAGCCGAGTCTTATGCCTCTTGTGTCTATAAGTGTCCTTTGGTATCTCACTACAGTTATGACCTTTGCTTCGTTTTGTTTGCTAAACTGTGTCACAGTCATGTGTCCTCCAGGGATTTTTCAGCAGAAGCTTTGAGGGCAGAAAGATTTTTCCAAAACACGATTTTGTAGGAAGCTAGAAACCGCGTACAGTATAAAGTGCCAAGAAGAATCAAAGAGGAGATAAAATCCAACAACAATCACGCAACCTGAGCCCACATTAGGGTGAGGGTGCGGTGTCCCTTATTACAAATACTTTTGTTCAACAAATATTTATATAATACAGTATGATCATCATCTAACATGTCTACAAGTTCTTCCCACAGCATCTTTTGTTATCTGCGACTATAGTACTAAACACACTGTAAAATGTAAGCTTGATATAACGTGTAATTTTTCCTCAGATGTTGCTCAAACAGAGCTGAAAGGAATTAAGACAATAGTGTGAGAAACTAAATCACAGCTAAACTAGCAGTTAAATATTTGTAACTTATCCTGCCTCTAAATAAGTACATACATGTTCATTAACGACAAGTTATTTGCAGATTTTCTCCAATTACAACAGAGCATTGGATGCAGATTTACTTTAAATGAGGAAACTCCACAGTGTCTTTTGTTGAAAGATCAGAAGATTGAAATGTTAACAGTTAGTGAAACGATTAGCATCAATGAAATTCCGCATAAATTGAATTTAGATTTTGCCTCAACAGTTTTGCACATTTTGTCCCATTATCTCTTGCAGAGGAAGTTGTCTTGGTTCCTGGTACTCCTCCCTTTGCATTTGGTCTAATATTTATTCATTATATATTTATAATTAAACACTGAACTGTTTGCTTTGTGCCGCAGGCAGCTCAACTTCTTAACCTGCCTACATTTTACTGTTAAATAAAAGCTTCTTATAATAACCCGATGCTGTTTCCAGTGGTTAACTCAGCATTTCACTCAGCAGCCTCAATGTTGCTTCAACAGTCTGCTGCTTATCCTAATCATGACTGATGACATCACGTGAACCTACCATTCAGCCAAAAAATCGCTAATGCCAGGAACAAGAGGATTTCTCGAACCAAAGTACCAGAGCTGCAGTGTTCACCAAAACTCAAGACGTTTTCGGGCTAATTCAACCCAGAATCAGGATCCTATTTAAAGTTTTCATAATGGTGGATCAGCGTAAATGTCTTCCTGGGGTTTAACGAGCAGTAACCCTCGAGCATTAGCTGATCTGGACCTCCAGACACAACCACGGTTTATACGTTTTTCTAGTGACCGTTAGATTACAAACATCACCAGTTCAATGTGACTATTTCACCAGCCAGAAAACCACCTGAGTAGGTGACTGCTAGAACAAACATATCAGTTAAATCAGCTAAATGTGTCTTTTTAATTTTCATTACCACACGTGCATCAAATTACAATCCTTAGCCCATGATCCGACCTTCTGCTAAATTTGACCAAAACCATACCTATTTGTAGGATTTTATTCTCCACCTGAGTTTAAAATGGCAAAATTTCACGGCAAAAAGAATTCAGTGGAATCGATTTGGTGAACTTTGATCAATAGTCTTGACAGCGCTGAGGGGAACAGAGAGCAGGAGAGTTCAAAATGGAGGAGGCAATCGTCGCTTATTATCCGTTTTGGACCGTCCACCTTGATTTAACCTACACTGTCGGAGTGTAAAGCGCTCCACTAAAGAAGAATAGTCTGCAGACAGTTATTAGACAGGAGTTGATGGTACAAATACGTCTTTTGAAAGAGCTGTATAAACCTATTGTTCTGTTAGCGACTGAGCAAGCTTGTTAGCAGAGAGAGCTTTTTATCCCACACTAACTCTTAACTGAATGAAACAACAAAAAAAAAAAAGCTCTAGGAGCCATTATACGCCTGGCTAGCTTGTCCCACCTGTATAGGTGACTAGATCTCAACAAACAAACAAACAGGAGAGAAAACATAACCTAAATATCTGATAACTTCTCAACCAAGCATCACAGGCATTTCAAGCATTTGTTCAGCATCTTATCACCATCTTTACAAGGACTTTACATTTGAATTCCTCATGTATTTATCCGCTCTTATCTGCTTAGTTTGAACAAAAGTGTTAACAACAGTAGTCTGAAGGTTTTAAAAATGTCACACTGCTGCTTACAGTGTATGACAGGGCATGTAACAGGCAAACGCACACACTGGGAGGCAGATTTGCAGTGTGAAGATCAGATCTTTCCAGCAAAGCGCTGAAATGCCCCAACTTTCACTTTAATATCACTGCACTGATTTCCTGTGAAGCTTTTTTGGAATGCCAATCAGAGGAAGTGGGACAACTTTTAAAAACACTTAGGTTTTATCGAGTCTTTCTGCCTCGTCATCATGACAGAGGTGTCTGACAGGCTCTCAAACACAGTCAGGAGGAAAATAGTTTCTATATAAATTGAAAAGCCTGTTTATTCCCTTCACTTATTTGTATTTCTCAGTGAAGACACCAAATCTCTGACCTGAAAAAGTTTGTCTTATTCATTTGGAGTTAACTAACTTTTTCCTCGTACACTACATTAATTTTAACATCTCATTATGCTCATGTTTTGTTTGTTTTTTTAGCCAAGCTAGCAGCATGGCTCTGTGTGTTGGTCAGTCCACCACTTTGGTCCAGAATGAAATATCGCAACAACTATTGGATGGCTTGCCATGAGATTTGGTACAGACATTCATGGTCCCCTCGGGATGAATTGCAATAGCTTTAGTGATTCTCTGACTTCTCATCTAGCGCCACCATCAGTTCAAAATGTTGGTTTATGAACCAGCAAAACTAATGGCATTCCCATTAGCCTCAGCTGACCTTTGTGTTTAATGCTAATTAGCCAACGTTAACATGCCAACACTCTAAACTAAGATGGTGAACACTGCTACACATCAGCATTTAGCTCAAAGTATATGGCTAAAGCCGTTTTCACATAGAATCAGGCATTGCGAGATTCGCCGCAGGGTTGTGCGGCGGTGTGGGAGTGTCTGATACTAACCAGCAATCCCAGCTTGAAGACCGATACAAGCCAAGCCACTGCACGGAGGTTAACATCTTTGTGCTCCCTCGTGGCTGAACAGCTGATGAACAGTCATCAGTCTCTCTCCCATCTTCACAGTTGCTCAGTAAACAGTGGAATATTAAGGTAAACAGCTAATGCTACAATGCTACATGTAAACAAAGTTCTTCTTCACCTGGGCGTCTGCCGGTCTGATCGCCGGCATGATTGGCTGCCGCAGCGTGGCGTCGGGTTGCGTTTCTCCAAAAGTTGAATCCGTTTCAACTTTTTCACCACAGGCCGCTGCGTTTGTTTGTGGCACCCCCTGCGGCCCGCACCGCCGCAGCCTGAACGCAGTACCCCGGTGCAAATGAACGGGAAAATCTGCGTTTTCGCCGCAGCACCTGATTCAATGTGAATTCGGCTTAAGTAAAGCCTCACAGAGCTGCTAGCATGGCTGTGGACTCAGTCTTGTTTAATAAGCATTTTACTGCAGTGTAGTGGCCAAAATTTAAATAAATAAACTTATTAATATGGAGACTTTTTTATGTATTGTAAGATCAAATAATCCACAAGTGCAAATTACATTAAGAAACACAAAGATATCATCATACTGTGTATAACAGTAAAAGTAGCAGCAGACAAGTTTTATGACTTATTTAGAAGCAGGTCATATAAACAGGAAGTGCTTTTGGGTGCCCAAAGACAAACACAGAAATCAGCTCCTTTCATTTTGAGGTAAAATGTATGAAAATAGATCCAAACAAAAAGTTGTGGCCTGTCTCCACCACACCTGCGAGGGTGACATTCTGACATTTTACAGACCACGTAATTGTTATTTGCAGTAATGTAGTTAAAGTCTCTGATAGATTCATACAATCAAATTGGCTACAGAGGCCATGAATCGACCCTGACTGGTTTCTGCTTCTGGTTGTTTAATGATAAACAGCAGTTTGTCGAGGTCTGCCACATTCTGATGATCAGCTGAGCTGTTCATTACCCCCACTAAGGGCATGAAGCCATCACTCACAGGGCTGCGCAGTGTTCACTGCGTATCAGATGATATTAGATGATAGGTTAAGGTCAGAGGAGAGCCTCCCAGGGCCAGGACGTCTGCCAGCCAAACTATGAGTTGCTGCTCTCTTCAGGCAGTCTCACAGTCAGCAGTGCATTCAGACAAGACATCCTCTTGTAGAAGTCTGCCTCTTTGGGGCTTTAAATGCCGTCCAGGACCTTTTTTCAAGCAATGCAAGCAATGATTTATTGCAGTTTGCCTTTTTGCTGAAGCCACTATCCCTTGACGTTTCTGCTTTATTTAGTACTTCGCTTAGAGATTACCCACATTTCAATTTTTTTAAGGAAAACAGTGGTTCATTGAAAGCCCTTCTGCAAAGTACTGGTATAAATTACTACTACAGCGACTGATAAATACAACTCTATAATTAAAAAGGTATTTAGGAACTCTGCATGCATTTTAACCACGGGAATCGAGTTCCAAATTTGGTTCCTGGGACATAGTAGTTCCTGCCCCCCAAATAGTCGTAATAAGAGACATTATTCCCATTTTATCCAGAATCACACAAGTCTGCAAGCAAGAGTAAGCAAGTATGTAACTGCTACTTTTTTGTGATTATGTATGTTAAATAGAAAATAGCAGATCTTCACTACTTTGCAGATATTACACAATTCAAATATCACAATCGCACATCATCGAATTACAAAGTCAATTACATCTCAAACAAAAATCGCTTTTTAATCAGTTATCGGTCTAATTTGTTTAATCTTCACGATTCTTCAGATCACATACACACCACAATAAATGCTCTAAAAGAAACTAAGTACCCAAATTTTTACTGCTGATCTTTAGTTTGTGGGGCTTTTAGCTTGAAGGGGTTATTTGCTCAAAACTGTGCTAAAAGCGTGAAAGCACCTTGAGAACAGTCTGACTCGACAGGTAGGAGTGAAGGCAGGGAGTTATCTCAGCGTTATGTGCTCAACTGTACAAGAGAGTTGATAAGAGTGTTATATTGTCTAATACTCAAGGACAGGTCAGGTGTGTGTGCTACAGAGACACATGGGTAAATATCAGAAACATACGGAGGAGAAAGACTGAGTGAAAACAAACACAAATACGTAGAGGAGGAGGAGTGCTGGTGATTTTGCTGTATTTGCATTAGCAAACCGAATGCTCCTCAGTTATCCCCACGTTGGATCAGATGAGAACAAAATGAATGCTTATATGGAAATGAACGTTAACACTATGCATGTATACAATCACCTTAAATGTCAAAACAAAATACAATATGTTGAGGCTAAATAAAACTACAAGAAAATTCCTGCTGCTTGACCACAAAACATCCACAACAAGAGCATTAAACAGTAAACATCGCTGCATGACAAACTACCTGCACAAACTGCAAGAGAAAATCATATCAATTCTGACACAAAACAGGATTTTCATTTTATCCTGAATCATACAGCGCTAAATTAAACTCTCCATTTCACTGTAGCTTTCAAACAAAGACAAAAATATACACAACCTCCCCGCACATGTTAAGTTTCCCAATCACTAACAAGTGCGACTACCTTGTTTGACCTGTAACTGTCTCACTCCAGTGCAATTTTGAATAAACAAAACAAACAGCAGGATTGAGCTGGACCTGAAATACGACCTGACACACGCAGACACAGCAGCAGTGTACAAACACACCAACAATGCAGCACCGGCTCAGGCCACATCAGTGCAACTTAAAACCGACTCATTAAAGGAAGAGTTTGAGTTTGTTATTTTAGGAAATACACTTCTTTGTATTTTTATCAGGAGTTGGATGGAAAGATTGATATCCATTTCATCTGTGCGTTCAATAGAGAGCTAAGTTCCAGAGGTGTTTAGCCTAGCTTAGCAAAAAGACTGTAAGGAAGGGGGAAACTGCTAGCCTACACCATTCAAAACAGCCTTCGTCAAAAGAAATTAGTATGTAGTGACTTCATCACCACCCTCTCCTCTCTGTCAGTTCCTCCCCATCTCACCGTCTTCTTTCTCTCTCCTTTGTTTATCCCGTCTTTCTTCACAGCACTCAAGAGCCAGTTGTTGCAGCCTGCTGTGCACGCCCGACTGCCAGAGGCTACCATTAACATTAGTCACAACCAACCCCCACCAGTTCTCCTTTACCATTATCTCTCCCTCTGTCTCTCCAATACTGTTAGTTCAATTCATTCAGTTTTGTAGGCTCCACGTGGGATCATTTTGCACATTCATAATTCTTTACGGCTTCCTGTTAATTTAGATGAAAACAGCAGCTCTCCGTCAGATACCATCTCTCTATCCAGTAAGTATTATCTCCAGTTTCACCACCCCTGAACAGACACAGCCGCCTTCTTTTTCTCAGAAACTCACAACAGAGCACACACCTCAGGTGGAGTCCAAAGACAAATTCCCATGGGTGCTACAGCACACACCAGTGACAATACCTGCTCCCAAGCCCACAGGGTATCGCTGGTGAATCCTATAAATAAACCTTGTGCCACGTCGGCTCTGCAGTCTTAGATAAACACAGTGGTAGTGTTGGGAAACAGACCCAGTCCTCAGCCAGATGCTGGGACTTTTTGTTGGCTATTGCGAGTAGGTTTTTTTCTGCTCCCACATGCATTGTATCATCATTCTGAGGTCATATTGTATTTGAAAGATTTACTCATTCGAGGTGAGGGTTGTATGCTGGGATTTCCCCCGTTACTGTTAAGTTATAGGGTGCAAAGCAGCACTCTGATATCTTCCTCAGAGGACGATATTCAAAAATCATCCACAGAAGCCAGGGTCAAACAGAGAAAACCCTTGTTATAAACACACACATTCGAATTTCAAGACAGATTTCAATTTCTCTCTGAATTAATGAAATGAGAAACACAGGCAAGACTTGTTCGAACACTGAGACGCACACAATTTCCAAGAAGGCAGTGAACACAGCCAAGATATCTTATTTTGCAAGTGCTCATTAGAGGGAAACGGGAACTGGATGAGGAGGTGAGATAATCACATTAAAATCACTTTGTAATGGTTAGTTAGTTCTCACACACAAAAACCTAAAGTAACATTTAATCAGCATGAAACTTAATCAACAGCTTTGTCTGCTAGCCACTTGCAGTCTCATGATCTTTCATGCACAGCAGCGCAGAGTGACGACAGAGGAGGGAAGCCTGTCTGCAAGAGCCAAATATGGAGGAAACAACGGTCAGAGCGTACGCCGGCAGACACACACACACACACGTCAAAGACTCTCCCCGGCGTCACATGATCAGTGGTGACATCACCTCCTGCAGAGTAAAAAGCTCCTACAGCAGAGGCGTCTCCCTGCGTACGCTGAGCCGCAGTAAGAACCCGATCACACACACACGTTAAGCTAAAAGGTCATTTAGTCACCTGACATCGGCCTCTGTGCTGAACTCAAATTCCTGAATGAATCCTTAAATGCTTTTCTGTTGGTTGTTTCAAACACAATTCAGCTCCAGTGTGCTGCTGTGAGTTTTGCCTAAACAGCTGCTTGTTGTCCTGCTGTGACCTAAAACATTATGATGACTGTGTGATGTTAATGACTCAAGATTTTCACCACTGAGCAAAACGGATTTAACAGCTCAGAAAAAAAGAGTCAATTTCCTCAGGATCTAAATTTGTAAAACATGTCTTAATGGTTCAGATTAGAAAAAAGTGCAGTTTATTGATAGGGGTGGGCAGCTGTGAATAACTGCAACCCTTCAAGCCATGCTAGCAGTGTGAATGGTTATCCACAGTCTAGCAGGGCGAGGTGTCTAACACGTGTCTAATGACGCTGAATATGTCTACATCTTGTTGTGTAGAGACCAACTGTTACTGAAGAAGAAGCACCGCAAATGAAGTTCTGCTAACTCTGTGGAAAATACATTTCCTTTAGCTTCTTCACAATAAAAGCCTTCCGCTGGTTTGCTCGTACAAAAGCTGATATCGGAGAGTACGAAAAGGAACACAGGAGTGAAACTGAACTTTAGGTTGCGATCTACAGAGTACTGAGAGACTTTTAAAAACAACCGTCTCTCTAGCCGCAGCAGACGGACGCGGCTTGGTTTGGGGCAGGAGACCGTCACAGGTTGGCCTCGGTCAGCCCGGCTACCATGCAGGACCACAACAGCGCAGGTTGACGTGGTGAGGTCCCGGTAGAGCCGCATGTGTTCACGGCTTGGAGCAGCACAACTCAATGACAGCCTTAATTCACTTCATTCTCCGATATTGTCCTGCTTTATGAAAGAAGACGAATAGCAGCTACCACTAACTGGTCTGGTTGACAACTCATCTGCTACTCCTATCAGTGTGCAGATCATTAAACCAACAAACTCCAAGTCGCAGCGGGCAAACGCTCCAGATAGTTTCATTTGGAGTAGTAGTAGATACTAACCACATTAAAATGTGTGACACACTTTTCTCTCTCATGGCCCACCCCATTTAGTAATACACATTTTCATAAACTTGTTTCCTCAAAAACGTTCAGTAAGTAAGTTAATCCCACCAGACTTGAGGCCCTTGGCTAGAGGAGCTTAGTCACATTTTTTAATACACCACCAACTGGATACATCCTCAATGCAGACGGTCCACGCCCTGATTGAATGCCTGCGCTGCCAAGCCTCCGCAGAGGGATGTGCCGCTATCATTGAGTCCAGACACAACTCTGAGACTGATAAAGCAGCTCAAGTGGAGTGAGTACAATAGACACTGGGCTGCTACCTAGCTGCTCTCCAAAAACTTGAAGTACAAACTATGTACAAACATATGTGCTTCAGGATTTTGAAGTTTGAGTTCTGTGGGTTTGAACAATGTCTGTACTGACTGACCTACCAGTGGTCTGTTGCATGTTTTAGGAGTTTAAGCACTACAGAAGGAACCCCTTTATAGATAGTAATATTGTGCTATATCGTGTTGCATTATAACATTACTCTGAGGAATGAGTTCTAAGAGTTTTAGCGACCAACAGATGTATCAAAATGAAAATATAAATGAATTATGTGAGCTATAGGACTTATATATAATACATTAATACATTAAGATGTAAAAGCAATGACACTTTCGATGTGGGTCAAACAAAAGGCATCGACTTGCATCTTAAACATGAAGACAACATCATTTCCACAGGCGGACCACCCATTCAGAAGCAGCAGCAGCAGTCCGTCATGCAACAGTAGTTCAAGTCTGACGTGTAAAACCTGGCTACAAACAGCCCAGAGGTGTCTGATGACAGAAGGTGGGGGTCTCTGCCTCTTCACGACCACAACAAAAGAGGACAAGATTCACAGAACGGGGACAAATGTGGGAGACAAGGCAGGCGTCTATGCTAATTTTGAAACAGCAACTGATTCTGTGAAGCCCTGCTGTAGTAGCGACTGATGCAGGAATGCCAAGCAGCTTCGAAACATCACACACACTTCAGAGTCCTTCAAATTCATAGCTTAATTTAGAGCCATATGCACACAGTGAAGGCTTACATGTCAAAAAAAAAAAAACAAGGAAGCAAAGTGTTGGCAAAATCTCAATCAACTCCCAGCCTGCTGTTGCTCATTTATTCAAGTTATTCATTTTAAATTTGAAGTTTAGGACGACCCTTCACAGACCAAAAACTAATTTGTAAACTAGATAAATGACCATGCTTATTAACTCAACTCAACAAGCATTACAGTAACGTCATACAAACAACAAACTGGAAGCCTGTGTGCTGAACATCCTCATAGCAAGAGTGCTAACTGCACCGACTACTTTGGTGCTTTGGATCTCGGGCTGGGTTTGGGTCTCAAATTTGGAAGTATCACTGAAGGGTTGAGTCTTATGGACACTGGTACAGGCCAGGTTTGGGTCTCAGTTGTAGGTCCATGCAGAACTTATGCCCACTTATGTCCTTGCAATTAACAAATGTGCTATTGAGTGTCATAAGAATTCCCTGAATGTCTCACAAGTAGAACATAAACAAACATGCACCCTACACATCTAAGTCTATAAGACAACAGTGTGTTGATGCAGCAGGGCACCACTTCTGATGACTCAAAAGAAAAAAATAAAGAGTCGTCTTGCAAAACAAGCTGTTGCTGGCTCTAATTTTCCAAAATCATTTAGCTCATTCTACAGTTTACATTGCAGGGGTTGAGACAGATGAGCAAATTATTGCAGGCATGACAACCAACTCTAATGCTGTTCAATGTCTTAACATCTGTGAAGCCTTCGAACTTGACTTCCTGGTTCATGTTTCAGTCCGAACACGGCTTTACTGTCAGTTAGCAGCAACAGGTGCCACAGCAGGACAGGAAACTAACACGCTTAGCCAAAGTGGCTACATTTTGCTGGCAGTTAATTTTGTGCTCTGGACTCACTGATCAATTCTACCGTGTTTTACTCAGTATGTTTTAGTAAGTTTCAGCAAATTGGATTTTGCCACCACCAAAAAAAACCCGCTGAGAATCAGCTGAAAACAAATGTTTGCATTGCTTTTCTCTGCAGCCTGGACAGTTAATAATAATAATTCTTATTATTATTTAAGCAGAGAAGGTCTGCTTATAAAAAGACACTGGTACTCTTGTTCTGTGGAAACACCACTGCTAGCACTTATCACTAATTCACCATTAACTCCCACAGGTGCCATAATACACTGGCATTTAACTGTTCAGAGGAACTGAGCCTACTTGTTTGGGAAATGAATTCAAATTCTGAACCACACACCTATAAAATATACTGAAAAGTTTAATTTTACTTAAACGCTTGAACAAGACAGTCAGAAGAACAAAGGACCCTGACAGCATCGGGTCAGCGTGATGAATTCATTCATGTTTGCCCTACTGCTTTACTGTTTCTTTTGTTCAACTGCTCTACATTGCCTTTGGTGGCATCTCTGCAACAAATTCCTACATTCAGGGAAACACACAAAACAACATACTGTGACACAAACAGTGTCACATGACTGATCACAAACTGATTAGTGATTCAGCTAAGCAACCAAGCAGCATCCCTCCTTCTCTGCTTCTTGCATTATTTATAAACAATCAATATTTTCAGATGAGAGGTCAGGCTTACCCCCTCTCTCTAATTGCCTGAAGAGCCGTGTAATCTCGCTTGTCAAACTTTCAATCAGACTGAACTCTGTGCAAAGCAAAAGAGGGAGGTCAACTCATAACCGGAAGCTAATACGTTTCACCCTGTTCCTCGTAGAAATGAACGGGGAGTGAAATCCGGCCAGTACTTATTTTTTTCTTTTACAAACGAGACTGTTGTTGCATGCCAGAGTCTCAATGGTGGTTTTTGGTGACAGTATGAAGAATGCAGCCACACGCCCTGGAGACGAGACAGTCACAGTCATGTTTACTACTAATATTACGGGCAGCCAAACATTGGCGAGGCTACTCCCTGAAGCTAAAACTATCATTTTACTTAACTATTTTGACAGGTGATGAGATCAGGTGGCACCACATAGTATAAGTGGCCTAAAAAGATCATTGACGTGATCTGTCACATTTTCAAAGGCTCAAATAATTTCTGAGAGTAACGTCCTGTCTGACCTCTGTGTGGAGAGTTTGAGTTTCTCCCCTCTGGGCGGAGATTAAGAGCATCAAAGACCAGGTCTAACAGCTGTGAAAATGTATTTCATGACCTCAAACTGTTAAATGCTCATGATGATTCAGCTGATGATCAGTCTTCAATACAACAACTGGTGGGTTGTGGTGGTAATTAAGTTTTAACCAGTGATGACTGGATGCACTACAGGTTTTATGTTACGCTGTCACTTTATATACACTTGTGTGAATTTATGTGGTAGATTTAAGCCCATTTCTTACATATATCAATACCGTATGTTTTATGTTAAGTTAAAAGGTGAATGTTCAGCTATCCAATTCCAAAATGTAAAGCCAACTCTGCAGTGGTCCTAAAACAAGCTGCCTGGGCCATGGAAATACACATTCAACCTTTCAGCTGGGGTTCTTATCCAGGACAGGAGTCCAGGATCTTGTTCAAGGACACACGGAGTACACATGACCGATTAGAGAGCGTTCTACCTGTTAAAAAGACTTTTGACCATAAAGGACAAACTTTACAGAGGATGCCACCCTCTTCAGAAAATAACTTTGTAAATAACAGTAAAACTTTCAAGTATCGCTACATTTTAGGCTACACACTAAAAGATTAAGCAGATTTCCTCAGGATACGGTCACACGTATCTGCTTTTTTTCCTTGTGAAATACTACATGGTTTTACCTTTTCATGTCTCCATGAAGACATTCAAATTTAACAATGTGAGAAGGGAGATTCACTCTCACAAGTCACAAACACACAACCTGTGACTTTGTGGCTTTGTATTACGGGGCCACAAGAAAAAATAAAAACACACAATCGACAATCCAGCTTACAGTTGGGATTCAACCTATTTCGGTCTTTGAACGCAAGATGAAGAAAGGGGCACTGCTGCCTGGTTATCTCAACATCAGGCTCCTGGCCAGGTTTACTTGCTGATGTGACAGCTTTTGGAGCACGTCCATCCAACCCACCAGGACTGCCCCAGATCCTGGGTACGGGCTGTACCCTGAATCTAAAGTCTACATTAGTTACATGTGCGTCAGCAGAGCAAACAAACAAAAAGACAGCACAAATCGCTGACAGGCAGCGGTCAGAACCGTGATGACCTGGCTGTGCAACTGCGAAGACAGCCAGGAAAAAGAAACGCATGGCTGTGAGGCAAGACACCACGTTGTCCCGACAGAGCAGAGAGGGGAACCGTCTCCACGTGCATCACCATTAGTCACCCCACATAATCGATTAATGCGGCTTTGATTTTGGCAATCGGTCCTCAATTTGAGAAAATTCCACGTGCGTATTTTTTTTTATGGCAAAGTGTAATTAGGCGTAGTTCTCAGCCGGGACCAGTGGGAGATCACACACACACAAGCCACGATGACTCTCGCCTGTTAGCTTCCAAGCTAACGACAGCTAGCTGGGCGGACAAGCAGGCAGGAGCCGGGTTTACGCCGACAACAGAGACACGACGTGACAACCGGGTTATTGGCCACGAAGTAACCGGACTGTCTCACACACACGACAACCTCAAAACCACATCTGGTCTCCGAGTTTGCACCGATCCGACGCAGTTGGCCAGCCAGCTAGCCAGCTAGCAGCGCCCATGCCTTTCTCTCGGGGAACACGTGGAGCGAACACGTGACGTCTCACAACAAACCTGCACCTTTCTGTTTTTTTTTTTAAGAGCTTAAAACGAGCAGCCGTGTCGCGCCACAGTGTCGAGGGTCGATCTTCAGGCAGATTAAACGCGTTTGACGTGTTCGCTGGAAACGGACCGCGGCAACCTGGAGGCTAAGCTAACGTCGGGGTGGGGGAGGGCTCGGCGACGCGCTAGGCCGAAGGAGAGTCGCTCTGTGCGCTATTGTTAGCAGGCCAAGCGGCTGCACAGCCGGCCAAACTCTTCTCGAGGGCTTTTCTTCTAATTGATGCGACGCGAGACATGGGCGGCCGCCTCGCTGGTGTCTGTTTGCCTTAAACCTGCCTCCAAACAAACGCGTAAAAACAGTAGTGACCACAAGTTTAGGTATTTGGCAAGCAACGGGGAGTGTGTCAGCTCAGGTCTGACTAGCTGGGGGGACACGGTGATGAGGCAGGCTTGGACATGAGGGACTGCTTTGCTTAGACTACTTGGGCTGCTCCCGTCTTCTCCTGACTTCAAAGTTGAAGCACGCAGGGCGACACTGCTGAAATTAAGAAGCTCTCCTCCCCCAGAAAAAGAAACGCACCGCATCGACACCAAACAGCTGCAACTTCACAGCCGCTGCACGACAACACATCGTTTTTAAACAAACTGGGAACACAACCCCCCCCCCCCCCTTCAATTACACCTTAAAACCCTTCAAATTACGATTAAGGAGAAGCAGAGACAACAGAAGTTCATCTTAAAATAGACCAAAAGTAAAGTTAATACTGCTTAGTGACCCTGGCTTCTATGGAGGAATCATTGGAGCATTTTAACTTTAAAAAAAAAAAAAGGGTGTGATCCCTTGTGTAACCAGCCACCCTGAACTCCAGGAATAGCCTTCACTGGGTGGATTTTACTCCAAATATAACCAGCTTGCAGGGCGACAGAGACAGGGGGCTTGTTTATACACTCAACCGGCTCTTTTTTTTTTTTTTTTTGGTCCAATAAATGCTACCCGACCCCCCGTGACAGCCGCTCGCCGCCCCGCACGACCACACCTGGACGGACAGACGCCAACACAACACTGACATGATGCAGGGAGGGTACCAACCGTGGTGTGCCTGTCCGTTCACGCTGACCACGGTCACCGCGTTCATTTTCCTAGTCCACGGGTTCACCTTGGGCGGGGGAGCTTCAGTAAACTCCTTTCTGTTGCCGCTCTTGACGCCTTCCTCGTTTTGCTTGTCGTCGCTGTCACAGCCCCCTCTGCTCTCCTCGGTCGCCCGTTTGGAGGTTTGCTCCTCCGCGCCGGGGGTCCCTCCCTGCCCGGGGCTGCTGCCGCCGCTGCTGCTCCCCTGGTCGGCGACACCCGTCTGCCGCTTGGCCCCGTCGCCCCGGCCGCCCTCCTCTTCCTCCGGCTCACCGCGGATCACTTTACCGTGCTCCTCCGCTTTGGCAAGCGGGTTGCCGGGCAGGAGAGTCTCCACCTGAGTGGCCATTTCCCACCGCCGTCTTTCTTCCCCCCTCAGGATTACCAGTCCTCCCCCCCCGGCCCGAATTCGCCTTCAATTTCAGGGAAATGTGAAGTTGTTCCGCGGAGTCTGTCGCTCCGAGACCAAAAGAGCTTCGGCCTAAGATGCAGAGTAGTCCGCGCTGGATTAAAACATGTATAAAAAAATAAAGAAACGTGTCCGAGGGCCTCTCAGGATTACAACCGTAACTCCACCACTAGCAGCAATATGGATGATCCCCACCACGCGATAGAGGGGTACGCGCACGTACGACGTAGAGGGGGAGTAGCCACGTAAAGCCGGGGGCGCGCTTTTGGGTCAGGTCGAGATGTTGCTTTCAAGTGCTTCCTCGTCCTAAAACCACTTTCAATTTCGGAAGTAAAGTGCCACTTTGTCAGGCGCATTCAAGTGCGTTTAGTAACGAAATGTATCATGGCTAAACAGTCATTTTGTATTAAGTTATCTGTTTAATCTGATTTAATTTAGAGAAATCAACCAACCCAGTATGGTGTTGCAGCCATAGATATAAAACAGTTTTGTATCTGTTTTATACCTATGGTTGCGGCGTGTTTTTAATGCACCATTTTGTCATATATTCTGCAGCAACAGATCTAAACAAAAACTACAACTGCTGTCAATTAAAGTTTGAATTAAAATGAATCTTTAAGGTTCAGTTAATAGCATTCCTATTATATGAATAACATATGGACCAAAACATGTCACATCACAGCAACTTGGGTTTCAGAAAACCCCAGATTTACCAGTTGTAGATCAACTTTATCATGCCTTTAATGTGTGATTTGATTAAATTATAGCTTTCTTTGTGCTCGAGCAGGAGGAGGAGCCACAAAGGTCTACATGACATGGCCATAAGCCCATCACTGTAACACATGACAAGAAGACTATTCACAATCAGTCATGTTATCAAACCTTAATAGCCAGTCACACATTCATCATTTTTGCTGTCTGTTTTCTAACACATGTTACATTCCTACATTTCCCCTGGGATCAATAAAGTATCTATCTATCTATCTATCTATCTATCTATCTATCTATCTATCTATCTATCTATATATATATCTAACTTTACACCAGTCTCCAGTGATTGAAGAAGTATTCACATCCTTTGATTAAATAAAAGTTGTAAATGTCCCCCATTAAAAGTAGAAGTCCTGAATTCAAAATCTTAAGTTTACAGCAAAATATGCTTTAAGTATCAAAAGTGAAGTTACTCAGAATAGTATATTATTACCTAAAGTATATCAATAGTATATTATTGATGCATTGATGTGTAAGCTGCGTATTAATGTTGTAGCTGGTTGAGGTGGAGCTAGTTTTATTTTGTTGTGCAGTTGTGCAGTTTAATCTATAACAAACATCATATCTATAGGTTTCTATTTTAAATATCTTAATCTGCAAGGTAACTAGTAACTAAAACTGTCAAATAAATGTAGTGGAGTTGAAGTATAAAGCAGCATAAAGTGGAAATACAAATACAAGTAACCTTAAAATTGTACTTATAGGGCCTACATACAGAGTAGATGTACTTGTTTCCCTTTTACCAGTCACGCAGATAAATACGAAGATAAGTGTGCAACTTGTTTGTTTTAATAAAGTCTTTCAAGCAAGAAAACAGCATCTTTTGGATTTAATTTAGTTTAATGTTTAAACCATTTATGTATTTGTGAGGGACAATGCATGTAATACATTAACCCTAAATATTGTGAGGAACCATGTAAAACGATGTACACACTGATTATGTAAAAAACTAAAGTAATAGTAAAATAATATCACACAAGCAGTTCCTTTGTTTTGCCCTTTCACTGCATTTATTTACTTACTCACTTCGCGTACTCGGTTGTTGACATGATCTATTTCTACCATAAGGTCAATTTTTCCGATAGACTTGAACGCAGCGCGGAGCCCTTGACGACGTCGGTCTCGCCCTCTGGACGCGCAAATCACCGTTACCTCATTAAATATCTGTCCAAAACACAAGGTTTTTACTGTAACCACCAGTTTAGAGAACCTTGTGATGATGACATGACTTTTGTTCGCCCCTCACTCGTGTATTTAATGTTCCTCTGTTTTCTAAAATCTGTAAAAGAAGGTGGAAAAGTGCACCTAAACCCCTCTCCACTGTTCCTACACGCTACACACGTGTCCACACCGGAGCTGCACGTGTGCGCTCACGGTTTTCCAGAGAATTTGAGCGTTTCTTTTTAAATATATAATTTCACCATAACAGAGTATGAGTTTAAGATTATGTCGGTGTTTAGTCCATTTCTGTTGTGTTGAATTGTGTGAGTGTGACTGTGTGTTGTGTTTGTAGTGACATCCAACGTGTGGCTCAACATTAAATGGCCTTTTTTTGTCTCTGTGGCAGATTATATAACAGCCATGAGTCCAACTTTATGTGTGCTGTTGAGAGAGAGAGAGACAGAGAGAGAGAGAGAGAAAGTTTATTTATGTTTGAGAACGAAAGTTATGGTTTCTGTTGAATGAAAAAGAAATGAAGCTTCACATAAGGGTTGTGCCTCTACAGTCACTTTTGTTTTAGTATTAAGAACCTTTACTTCAATTAAAGTAGCAATACCACAGTTTAAAAATACTCAGATATTAGTTATTGTCTGCAAAATAAACTACTGGAGTAGAAGTAGGCTATAAAGTAGCATACAATGTAAATACTCATGTGAAGTACAAATACCTCATACCTTAGTACAGTACTTGAGTAGCCTTATTATGAAGGGTGCAGCATTGGTTGCTATACCTAACTGTGTGAATGAGGGGTTTGTCAAGGGGTGTAGAAGAGAAAACAGTGGAAAATAAATAAATAAACAAACAAATAAAGAGTTTAACATTAAACCCCCCCCATGAATTGACATCCACCACATACTCACACACACCTTTCACAGCTCTTCCTCATACCTGTGCTACGCTGATGGGCGGTACTGACTGGTGAGTCCAATGAGAAATAAGGCCAGCCCTCATTATTACAACTGATTTTATTGTTTATGAATGTCTATAAATATGACATGCTGTTATTAAACTGACACAGTGGCCTCATCGTCAGATAAACCTATGATTAAATCTTCATTCCTTGTCGTCACAATAAATACAAGAACTTTAAAACCTGAAAAAAGAGATCATTGGTGGAAGAAGCAGGCTACTCAAGTAGAAATACCACAGTGTAAAAATACTCTGTTACAAGTGGAAGTCCTGCAGTCAAACTCTTACTTAAGTAAAAACACATTCATGCATTGGCAGCAAAATATACTTACAGTGCCAAAAGTAAAAGCACTTATAATACAGAATGGCCCATCTTAGAGTGATGCATTAATGTGTAAGCATCACTAATGTTGCAGCTGGTAAAGGTGGAGCTACTTTATGACATACTTATAAATTGCTGGGTAGCTTAATCTATAATAGCACATCAAAATGAATTTGTTAATTTATATTTTGTATTTGTAATCTGAATATGCAAAGTAACTTATGTTGTCAAATAAATGCAGTGGCGGAAGAAGTATTCAGATCCTTTACTTAAATTAAAGTAGCAATACCACAGTGTAAAAATACTCAGATATTAGTTATTGTCTGCAAAATACACTACTGGAGTAGAAGTATAAAGTAGCATAAAATGTAAGCACTCAAGTGAAGTACAAATACCTCATACCATAGTACAGTACTTGAGCAAATTAATTTAGTTACTTTCCACCACCGGATTAGATTTAACTTTAATGTAAGTACCGGCACAACTAAACACAGTTCTAACCAGAAACTGCAAATAAAGTGCTTATAGATAAATTATAAAGATGAATGTACAAAATAAACAATAAAACCAATATATGACAGTAGTGTAAATGTAATTATGATGATGTACTGTATAAACTATAATAGAATTATGTAATGTAACATGTTTAACAAACCACAGAGAAAACTGGCCTCCACAATCATTCATCATCTTTCCATGTCATGTACAGCTGCAGGGATTGTGCTGATGACCTTTTACATGTATGAACAGAGACCGTCAGCTACAGCCTGCATCTGGAAAAAAACATTTTTCATTCATTGTTTTGTTTTTTCCCCAGAAGGAGAACTATGTTCATTTATTTATTGTTTTAACTGTGCAGTTAGGCTTTTTTTTTTTAGGAATTGGTTACTGTGTCGGTATGTCATTTAAAAACCCTTTAAAGCCTCTTTAATTTCAGTAAAAACATAGAAATCGTGTTTGTACATGCACAGTAAATTCTTACTTTCTTCCTACTTGTGCTTGACAAGCGCTGATTGGAGGATTGGCTACCCAAAGAGCTGGTATGGCCTCAGGGCGGCTGTTCACAGCTATCTGGAGATGTTAAGGGTTCAGCATGCTTTAAACTAACTAGATCATAAAAAGCGTTGAGGCAAAAGTGTTATTGCCTGTTCTGAATGGGCACAGTTGAAGGTGGTGTGACGAGTCTGTCTTGACAGAGAGAGGTGAGACATGATGAATCCTACAAATGGAGATAACTGTGCACATTTTCAGACAGTCTCTCATGGTATTGCACTCGGTTGTGCACATGAAGAGTGAAGAGTGAAAAAGAGCTTGACAGAAAAGTTAAAATCCCGCCTACTTTCATACCTCCACACAGGTATGTGTGACGTGAATGAAATTGTTGGATTATCGGTTTTGAAAATTCACAGCTGAAAGAAAGGCACTCCAACAGTACTTTGTTGAAGCATACTGAGGCCTTTAAATTACCTAGAACATGTGTGGACTTCCAGAGACTTAGAATGGGGTTCACTTGTGTACACTAATAAAAAAAAGATCCAGCACAACAAAACCCTATGTTCTCTGCACATTGAATTTACTCAGTTGTTTTAGATATAAAGCAAAAAAGCATCATCATTTAGATGGTGAGTCTGTTAAGCTTTTCACACTGGTAGCGGCCCTGGAAAAACCTGTTTTCTGTTAGTATGAATGGATCAACATGTGCTGGCTCTGTTCCTGATCCAGGTTTATCCAGCACTGTTCAGCTAAGGTATGAAAGGATATTGTACATATTACCTGTACTGTTACTGTACAGGTAACAGACAAGAAGTGAAAATAGAAGAATATTAAAATCAGATACAAAGTTTACATAACCAGTGTATCACCAAACATCAAGTCCCAACATTGGAGGAACTTGAGATTCAATGCACAGCAAAGCGCTTTTCAACCGAGTAAGACAATTAGCAATAGTGTAAATACATTAAATACATTAAGTGAGAATAAAATAATAACAATAAATAACAAAATGATCACAATTTTGGGCTGGCTGATCAAACTCCAGATTGTTCAGACTGTTAATCAGGTTCAATCTCCAATGTAAAACTAACATTAATGACATTTAAAAACATGTAGCAACAACCTGTGATCAGTATTCTGGTATTGAAAGGTTAAACATCTTTTAAAGCAGTCACTATCCTTTGTCAAATATCAGGTCTGGTGTTTAAAAGTGCTGACAAACAGCACAGGAGCTTCTCTGCAGCCAGAGTTTATGAGGACTTCTGCTGCTGCACATGGCCTACAGGATTCCTCGAGTGTTTATGACTAAAGCCTGAAATATGCCGTCAACCAGTATGTAGTTTCACAATAATGGTTGCATTATTATGAAGGGTGTAGCATTGGTTGCTATTCCTAACTATTTGAATGATGGGCGTGTCAAGGGGTGTAGAGGAGAAAACAATGTTGTGAATTAAAGGAAAAACTGTGGAAAAGAAAGAAAGAAAGAGTTTAACATTAAACCCCCCCACAAACTGACATCCACCACATACTCACACACACCTTTCACAACTCTTCCTCATACCTGTGCTTCGCTGATGGGTGGTACTGACTTGCAAGTCCAGTGAGAAATAAGGCCAGCCCTCATTAGTACTGGCACTCTGCCTGTACAACTGATTTTATTGTTTATGAATGTCTATAAATATGACATGCTATTATTAAACTGACACAGATAAACCTGTGATAAAAATCCCCTGTCATCACAATAAATACAAGAACTTTAAAGCCTGAAGAAATTTGTTTAGAAGAGAGGAAAGAGCTTTGGATTTTCATTTTAGCTCAATTTTAACCTATCTTGACCTTTTTTCACCTGCAAATGACCAGAATGTGTAAAATAAATACTTAATTAAATCAAATTCAAAGCAGTACAATACAAAACTTCTTCGAAAATGAGATTCTGCAACCTGCAGGAGCACCAAAACCCTCAAAATCCCACAGATAAGAGCCAATATACCCCGACTGAATGGGGTGTGGTGGACAAGACTGGACCAGCCGACCCTCCTCTGGCTGCTGTAAAGCCTCTGGCTGTTACTCACATTTTAGTCACATGACCGTCAGATAGTCAACCCTCCAGGTGAAAAAAGCAAACAGTCAAATGTCAGATTCCTGCCTGAACACAATGTAACAAAACAGTATGTTCGGATGTGGAAATCAGTGCCAAATGAAAGCTGGTAGATTTCAGTCTTTATCTTATATTAATAATCAATGAGTTTCGTAGTTCTTCATTTAACTGGAAAAGGAAAAACAAATGCAAATGCTGCATGTTAGCAGCAATATATTCAGATTAAAATCCTATATGTGATTAAAAGAACAAAATCAAAACCAAGAAACATTCACAACATTTATGACTCCCCTCTTTACAAAATATTTTGTTTTCTAATCACCCCATTTCATACAAAAGCTCAGGTCACAACAGCAGATATTTTTAACAAGAAATGTTAACAGTCACTTCAAACTGAGGCTCTGGACCTGGGGCCCCCTGACGCCTTAGGCCCCTGAGCCTGTGCCCAGTAGACCAGTTCAGTAATCAAGCCATGGATAGAGCATAGACTGTATAAAGATGGACGACATGACAGCTCCCCAAAAGTGAAGCCAAAATATCTCAATCGCCTCCTGGTAGCTGGCTGCGGCATAGGTCATAAACCCTGCCCACTCCATGTGGTGGATGGGACGTGGACCAAACTGAAACGTCACAATATTTTCCCAAAGACGGTTTCTGTCATGTTAGGTAGTTCTTATCAAGCTGATGTTTGTTCAAGTGTTCATTATTCTGATAAGTTTCGTTTTAATTAGTTATTTGATGCTATAAAAAGGGGTTGAGATGTCATGATTGACAACTTCTGGTGTGCTCACGATTGGTTCAGGTGCTTGTTTGGGCGGGACCTCGGATCACTATTGCGCAGACTCTGGCTCCAAATGACGTCACCAGCACAAGATGGCAGTGCCCTTATATTGTGATATTTTGGCTTCATTTTTGTACAGTGGGAGGAAGTGGAGATGCGTCGTCCATCTTTATATATAGTCTATGGGATAGAGCTGTGTATCATCAGCATAGCAATGGAACGAGAAAAGACTGTGAGCGGATAATTGGACCAAGAGAGGTGGTGTTTACTGAGAAGAGAAGGGGACCAAGCACAGATCCCTGAGGTACCCCAGGGGAAAGGAAGAGACGCCTGGACACCTCTCCTTGGGCCATGCCACTTTTGAAGTAGGACTCAAACCAAAGTAGTGCTGTATCCAAGGTTCCCAGCTCAGAAAGGACAATTAGCAGGATTTCTGGAAGTCATTTCCAGATGTTTTTCACACTGGGCATCTCCGATATTTTGGTAATTTAGGACCACAATGAAGAGGTGTCTGCCTTATATTTGGAAAGATTATTGGGGATGAGTGCAAAGAACATACAACACAAGTTCTAATATTTTTGTCCAGTTTAAGATTGTTACTTTCTTTGCAGTCATTTTATTATTATTCACAGTTTTAGAAGTCAGGTTTTTAACAGTGAAAAGCTGAAAATGTGTTTTGTCATGGAGTGGTGTTTGTGTGTTTTGGGTCGCACATAAAAAACAGGCCATGACGCATCAGTGTCAGACCAGTGGTGACAATATCTTCTAATCCCTCTGTTCTGCATCCTTCTCTCTATGTGTCTCTCTCTCTCTTTTGTCCCTGCCAGGCTACTGGTAGGCCCTGTTCATAACAACATCAACACAACATACAGCTTATGATGCTTGTATACAGAAGCTCTGTTTGGTCTTCTGAATATACATGTGTATTTGATCAATTCTTCAAGTTTCTGCAACTGTAAATTTCATTTGTAAGGTGCAAGACTGTGTGTGTAATGTGTTATGTGATGCAGTTACTTACTGGAGTCTTGTCGTCACCCTGAGGTTACCTGGCAACCAGCAGACACTCCAGGAAGTCACTGCATCTAACTCCCCGTAAAACTTCAGCTATTCTACGGATTAAATAAATAAAATATGTATTAATTAGTGAGCTTTAGAGCGGCTGGTATGCAAAAATATTACCTTTAGGCAGAGCCAGGGTGACCGTTTCCCCCTGTTTCCAGTCTTTATGCTAAATTTAGCTGGCTGTAGCTTCATATTTACTTTACAGTTTTGAGAGTCACATCAACCTTCTCATGTAACTCTCTGCAAGAAAGAAAAGTTAGCGTATTTCCCAAAATGTTTAAATTTAAAGGTCAATTGCCAATGTATTGAACATATTTCACATAAGTAAATTATCTCAGTATAATGTTAGATTCCCATCTAAACTTTGATAAACTTGAAAATGGTAAACAAGGTTGCAAATACAGGGTTATAAATACATAAAAATATATAAATACAGGGTTCACACAGCTTTTTAAGAGTAAAATTCAAGCACTTTTCAAGCACTTTCAAGATACCTAAACCAAACATTTCCAAACTCTCGAAGCCTTTAATTGTTACTATAAATGCCAGGAGACAGCAAACAAATATGTTGAAAATCAAGCATTTTTCAAGGAGTATATTCAAATTCAAGCATATTCCTAACCTTCAAAACTTAATGGTTAAAATTAAGCATTTTCCAGACTTTAAAGACTTTGTATGAAGCCTGCAAATACATTTAGACATGTCAGAGAGAAACTAAATATGTTTTGATCACTTCATTAAATCTGATATCCTGGCTCACCAGGTGCTCAGTGTCTATGGCAAACTGTAAGGTGCCATTTTGGGCCACTTACTTTGGCTAGACGGCATTTCCTGTTTGGGGGAACTATATGTGGAGATCATCACTCCTCAAAAGTTACGTTACAGGCACACGGTGATGCAGGTGGGAGCAGGGACCATTTTGAAAGCGCTCTTTTGTTGGTGCTTTTAAAAGCTTGTGGGAAGCTCTGACATCTGAGGTTTGAGAGTCAGCTGCCAAAGAAGCATTGAATTTATAAAGCTACGTGACGAATAATAAAGTTGTGATGAAGTATGATGTGAATGTGGTTGTTTATTGCATTAAAACCACTTTTGTGAGATCTCTTATTTTAGAATAAAACCTAGACAATAACAGACACATTTGACCTCTGATATTACCTGTATTTAACCAGACATGAATGCATTTCATTAGCACAATAGTGGTTTTGGCCTGATGACAGACCACACGTTGTCTGCATCTGTTACTTGACTTGTAGTCTTGTGTGTTGTTCATTGAAAATATACCAGAGTTTGGTTTTGAATAACTGAATGTATGAGTGGTGAGGTGTATCACCGTCACTGTTGCAGAGCCAACAAACAAACACCCTTCTCTGTCTAAGTTGTAACACTTGTCACACACCCTCAGACCACACATAATCTCTATGCATACACGCACCAAAGCCTTTGCATTCACAGTCACAGTCTCCTGACATGTAGACATACACACACACACACACCCTCACACACACATACACACGCACACCCTCCCCCCGCCTGCCCATCGTGGCCCCTCACTGTAAACAGGCTGATATATCGTTCAATGGAGACGTCCTATTCTTTGTGGCCGATGACACTGGTGACATGTAAAGCTCTCTGGCATTGTCCAGCTCTCTGGAGCTCTTTAGCAGTGTAATCACCAGTGAAATGGCAATGGGCCACCGGGATGAAAACACAAGTCAGCAGCTGGTCAGCAAATCACAGTTGAAAGCCGTTAAATGGTGGATTTGCCCCGTAAGCAAGACGAGCTCGGGGGGCCTTTGTGGACCTGGTTTTTGAGTGCACAGAGTTGGAAGGAGAGATTTTTTTCATAACCACGTATATTGGTTAGATTCATGGCCTCTGAACTATATATGTTGTCCTTTTACACAGTATATCTCATCAAAAGAGTGGCGAGACTGGATTTCTCTTGATATAACCTTAAAAATTGTAACTGATATATATGTCTGGGTCTGGGTCTGAGTCTGGGTCTGGGTGTGGGTGTGGGTGTGGGTGTGGGTGTGGGTGTGGGTGTGGGTGTGGGTGTGGGTGTGGGTGTGGGGTCTGACAACGTGTCTGGGTACACAGACACGTTGTCAGACCCCACACCGTTTCAGAGTTTGTTTAAGGTGAATCTAAAATCTCAGACAGGTAAAATTCTTATCAGAAAAAAAGTCATTTTTAAAGTATATTTCCATTAAAATGATTGATCTGCCAAATTGAATATAATATAATTTCAAGAGCCACAGCCCAGATTTCCTGGTTTTATGCTGGAATTAGTTGGAAGCTGCTGACTAGAAACATTTTCAACAAACAATTTGCTATAATAGTACTATGATGATAATAATATAATAATAATGATAATATATTTTATATTTTATAGTCTGTTTTTGTTATTGTATAGAAATTGTCTTTTTAAATTGTATTTGTTTCTTCCCTTCCTCATTTGTTTTTGTGATTTATGTCTAGTGGCTTCTGTAAGTAATACTGCAATTTGTACACAACTTTTGGATTAATAAAGTACTCTATCTATCATGTTATTATCTATCTGGTAATAATAATAGTAATTTATATTACATGCTTTAAAGAGTGTTTAAAGACAACAAAGAATGGAAGAAATATTATAAAAAGTAGGCTAAGCCTATGATAATCTGAAAATGTTTTGTGTCAGTTGCTGTTTTCACAATGGTTGCTAATAGTTTACCTGCTGTATAATGACATCATCAATGGGTACAACATGGAGACAACAGCATCACAAACATAAAAGAGACGTCAAAGCATGACCTTCCAAAAGGAAAAAAGCAAATTAATCTTCAAAAATGATCAAAAGTACACATTACGGCATCTGTTAACAAGGTAGAAGATAACATGATGAAAAGGAAACTGTGTGTTTAAATTTTCTGTATCTGAGAAACCATAATGTAATGGACTCAGTGAAACAGGCAATATGTCACCATGTGGCAACTCTACACGCCACCTAGTGGCACTATAGGACAAAGAGGTCTGTGCACATCTTCACAGCAGAATAAAACAAATGTTGTTATCATTTATTCTGACCCAGAGTGACTTTTGGTGAATGCAATAAGAACATTCTCCCATAGTTCGTTAGTTTATTGTCTCATGCACATACAAGTTCGCAGCTGACATGAATAAAACATCTAACATATAACATTAGATTACAAACAAAGAACTGTCTTCTGTTCCAAGTACTATAAATAAAATCTGTCACAAGCTTTTTATACTTTTTGAAGAACTCATCAGAAATGAAGGACATTTTACTAAAAAGTGTAGCCCTTAAATAATCATATAAGGGTTCATCTTCATTCTCACCTAAATCTCATAACAAACAAGGTCTTTCCTCTTCAGAGGGAAAATTAAACCTATCTGTTTCTGTAGCTAAACATAATGTACCAGACATCTTTGACTTTTAGTTAAATTCTGCTTCACATACAGTAAGGTTCTACTCTGTGGTTGTTTTTCATGAGACAAAACATAATTTAAGTTTGTACCAAACATCAACAGACCATTTTTCTTTATACATCAGGAATAATTGATGAGCATCATAAGCATTACACTGTGACCTGTTATGAAAAATAGAAAATAATGAAATCATACAAAATTAAGATTTCACCTCACTAATCCAGATTAGTTCTTCCTTGTTCTTCCCGTGCTCATTATTAGGCTACATTAAAATCTAGTCTTCTGTTATTCATGCAAGATGTCATTTGAAATAGTACACAACACTTCTTTTGTGACATCTACTGGTTTTTGTCATCGATATAATACACGTCAAGTAAGCCCTGGTGCCATGTTCACGAACAAACTGAACTTAAGAGCTCCTTCTGCCTGCAATATGCTCCCCACCAACATAAGACAGATCAAAAGTAGTTTTTCTTTCACAAAGTCACTAAAACAAAAATGTATTAATCTCACATAGATGTTACTTTTAATTATTATCTTTGTTATTTTCATTTTGGCACATTTTTTCATTGTTGTCTAATTGCAAGTTTCGATTGTCTACCTTTTCAAATGAAAGTAATTTTACTTATATTCAGATTTTTATTTTTGGCTTGTTTTGCCTTATTTGTCTTTTTTTATTGATAATGCATGGTTTTAAATTATTGTTTGTTTTTATTGTTGTTGTTATTCTGTGGACCCCATGAAGTCTATAGCGACCACTTTATGGAAGCTAATCCAAATAAAGAATAAAGGATGTCCGTGCAAAATGTCACAGTTAAAGATCTTTGTAGTGAGCCACTGTTCAGGTCACAAGTTAAATGATCTCATATTGATGACGTGTGGAGGTTCCCATCCTACCAGAGCTCCAATAACGTTTGTGTGTTTTTAAGTTCGAGGGTCAAGGCCCCAACTTCCCACAAAAATGTATTCATTTATCTATTTTGGGCGTCGGCGATCCTGTTTGCTGCAACAAAAGCGCTTGTGGTTCTCGTTACATCAAACAAAAGTCACTTACAGAGCTGCTTCACGGCCTGCTGACCTCTGACCTCGAACAGTCCGGACAGAAATAGTGTCGGCTGTGCTGTCGCTTCCGTCGCAACAGTTTTTGGCACATTTCTTGTGGCTGTGACAGAGCTCTCTAGCCAGACTCCCACACCGTGTTTCCTTCAGTGATCTCTACAGTTACAGCAGCATGCACAGTCTTGCCAAGTATGCTTATCAAAACCCTTTAACCCCCCCCCCCCCACACACACACACACACCATGGGTAGAAAGCCTAATATGCAGGTTGCTACTGTGCCTGGTGACTCATGCATTGAATATGTAGTTTGAATATGATTTGCTGTGTATTGACAGAAAGTGCTGCAGGGAGGATTAAGAGAGCTCAGATGATCCTGATGTCCCTGATTAGCACTTAATCAAACAGGTCAGACGACTTTTCATGCTTATTTATGAAAATAATGTCCTCTTGTCACCCCTCATCATAAGTTCCACATGAGTTTTAAGCACTTCCACCAAAGAGAGATTTTCCCTTCTAACTTCAGTGTTTCATTTGAGCAATTGTTGAGAGGCCTGAAAAGGTAAAACTATCCAAGTATTTCAAGATAAAAAAAAAGAAATTAATTTTGAGTAGCAGAACATTTTTTCTTTTCTAATAATCATCTTGTGACCTTTTAGATTTATCGTTTGATTCCTTGGAGAAGTTCTGACCCCTGGGTTGGAAACCATTGGTTTTAAGGTACACATTTGTACCAATGCGGCCTAAAAGGTATACTAAGTTACAGTAGTTTAAGGCCAGTTAATAGATAAATAGATAATAGATAAATAGCATTATATGGTGTCAGTATTGCCTCAGTTGACATTTTGGTTGTAGGTACACTTTGGTCACTTGATCGCAGATTTTGAGGAAACCAATGTCGAGATTCATGTGAGGAACTATTTGTTAGTTTGGGGCAAAATATAAAATACCTACACCTACATTTTTCTATATGATCTGATTTTTTGTTCATGTGTAAAAATGGAATATAAGACACAAATACCATGATCTCTCAAAAAACTAAGACATCACATCATGTTTTCATGAAAGGACAGGGAATCAACTCATAATGCTACTAGTATGCTAATACTGCTAGCATTTGCAATCACTTTTAAGGCCTCATGTTACTCAGTAAATTACTGATCCCATACAGGTCCACCAGGCCTCTTAAATACAGGCCTTTAAATATATATTCAATATTTTTCGAACTTTGAAGCACTTTGTAGCCCTAGTTTTATAAATAAAGTTTTACTTACTTACTTATTTTTAACTACAAACTAACCATAACTCATCTTTAGTATTTGATTCAGCTCCCTCAACTCATTTCAAGTCACTAAAACTCAACTCCCAACATTATCTGAGTAAAACCAGTGTGACACACCAGTATATTGCCAGTTTCTCCCAGTCAGAGTGGGCCAAAGGTGTGCCAAACCTGCCTGAGACCAGCTGATAGTGCTGCTGGTCAAAACCCAGAAAATAGAAACCACTTTATAATAACCGGATGAGTGCGCAGTGTACATACTGCATGGATGTACGCACACATGCACGTTAGCCTACTTTCCGTTTAAAATCAGGTGGAACTGAAATTCTCAGTGTATTATTGATCAGTAATTGTCCTATTGATGACAACTTATCTGGATGAGTATGAGCTATCACGTAACACAGCGCAGCACCTCCATCTAGTGGCCACATTGTCTGTGATAAGGAAACGTATGCATTTCATTCCAAACTCCTTTTAAAAATGTGGCAGTTTTATGCTTCCTTTATATATATAAACAGAGATACAAAACATTCAAATTATAATTAAGTTGTCTTCGGAGATTCAAGGAGAGTCTCTTAAATTCGGCATATATATAATCCACCAATAAGCTCTTACCGATAGAACATTATTAAGCTCTTGTAATTGGTTAGCGCTGCTCCATAGTTTACCGCCCACAAGCGATTCCGTGGAAAAGGTTTTTTTAAATTATTCAAATAGTTGACTAAAGGCACATATGCCGAATTGAAGAGGATGTCTCAGAAAAGCAGAAAAGGTATTCGGCCCTTTTACAACATACACCTACATGTGATGTCCAGTAAAAAAAACTGTATTAAGTCGCAAAGTTTTTGAAGGGAAATTTGTGTAATGTCATGCGGGGCTTTGATCCCTGGTTTTAGTTTAGAGCAGGATTTCACAACCAACGCTGCTCTCACTACAGTTCCTACTCAATTCAAAACACGCTGAGCTGCATCTGTTCCACTTGATTTCTTCCTAACAGTTTCTCTTTTACTTTCCTTCAAAAGTTAAACCTGGAGGATAGGCTACGCTGATGTCGTGCCCTCCTTGCTCGCAGGCTTTGACACGCTCGGTATGCCCTCCCGATGGGCGGTGTCAGTTTAAAACAAAGCACACTGACTTCTCTCGATTCAACATTATACATCATATTTCCTGCAGGGATCCTACAGCTGACAGCCTCTCCTCCTCTGACTGAACGGCTGAAATGGCGTTAAATGATAAAATCGCAGTAGTGACTGGAGCAGCGATGGGAATAGGAAAAGCAATGACGGAGAAACTCCTGCAAAACGGTGCCAAGGTAAAGTTTTGCCTTCGTGGAGGAGAAACGTACTACTGTTTGTGTGATGTTGCGGGTACCGACAAAGGTTCATTGTACATCGCTGCATCATTACAGGTCGATTATGCAAACAGCCGATGTAGGTTTAATATAAAAAATAGAAACATAAAGAAAAAGAAAAAGAACAGGGGAAGTCAGGGTCTGGACATTAACATTTAACAGTGGCAGAGTAGATGTTCAATATGTATCTGCATACAGTGGTGGAAACTAACTGCACATTTACTCAAGTACTGTACTGAAATTCACCTTTGAGGTACCTGCAGGTTACTGTATTTGAGTGCAATGTAAGAATGAAGCGCTGCATGGCTCTGATCTGATCCGACAGGTGCTCTTTGGTGAGGCAGGTAAAAGTACAAAAAACAAAACAGGACACTCCGATCTGGCAAAAGTATGATGCTTATTCATCCCTTATACATGCCAATTTTAATTAGCAATAGATTCCAGCACTTGCTTTAATTACGTGGTCATTTTGCAGGGGATCAGATAACTTTATCTTTTGGTACATAGATATATAACCCTTTTGCCTACTTTTTTGCCTATTGCCTATTTATTTCTTTATTGACATTAATTGAATTTATTAATAGTATGTGAAGTTGGTCTCATACGTCTTGGGGCATGGACATTTTTTTATTTTATTGAATGTTATCGTCTATTAGAATTGGTTGGGTATTTTCAGGATTGGACATATTTTCACTTAATGTATCTTCCACTTGCCACTCCATTTATATCAATAAGGGTAGATTCAGTATAAGATAAGATCAGGGCCTGTATTCATAAAGCTTTCTACTAATAATGAGTTGCTCCTAGTGACAAAATTCTAAGAAAATTCTCAGAATAATTCCCCTTACAGGTAAGCCTTGATCCTGGTAATGATACAAGTTATTCACAAAGCATCTCAGCCCTTAAGAAAGCTCCTGAGGTAAAAACTGTTAGGAGTAGGGAGGAGGACTTTTAAAAGGCTTCAGAGTTTCCTAAGAAGAGGATAAAATGGAGGAAAGACAAAGGGATAGGAGAAATATATGCAAATATAACACTGAATGACAATGAGATAATGAAACACTACAGATTCGATGGTGCAGGGATAATGTTTGTGGGCGATCTCGTTAGAGATCTCCCACCCAACACAATAACACTATAACACCAGAAATGAAAGTGGTCACAACACTAAGATATTTGGAAAGTGGAAAAATGCAACAGTGCAGCAGTGATGACTTCTATAGACTGGAAAGTAATCACAGAAATTGATAAAAGCTGAGCCACTTTTCACCGGTTAATATCAAATAGTTAACGTACTAAAATGACCAGCATGTGAACAGGCTACTGCACAAGTATGCCTTTTTAAACATTTTGTAGGCTACTTTTAAAGTATGGCTTACAATTTATTCAACGGAGATGTTCATTACATAAAATAGTATTTATAATTACACCATGTCTTAATAGAGACTAAATTATGTGATTATAGGCTATTGATTTCACTCTCCGTTCCATACTCATTATCACAGGAGTGCATTTTTCTTCAACCAATCATGAATGTGTCATACCTAGTAACGGGGTCGACCACACCTCCTCACTAAGGTCAAAGTTTATGTCCCTTCCTTGCTCAGAGTTGCTCTGAGAATTTTCCTAAGTCATTCCTAAGCCAGGATTCTTTGCTAGAAACTTTTAGGCTAAGTTAGGAGCTCTCTGCGGCCCCAGATCTGATAAGCCTCCATTGATTCCCAGAGGGGGGGGGCTCGGGTGTTTCAGCAGCACAAGGACAGAAATAAGTGCAGATAAATAGAGAAATGTAGAGAAGTATATAAAATAAAATAAGAATAGACATAAAAATCTAAACTATACATAATTACAAGGCAAGCACCTACATCCTCTAAAATGACCATACAGTTGAATCAACACCTCTCTGAAACAGTTTCAACAAGGATTGCAGGACTGGTGTATTAGACTGCATACGTTTTAGGTAGGTGTGCCTAATAAACAGGAAACTGAGTGTATACAGGGTTCATACAAAGTCTTGAACGTTTTGGAAAATGCTTAATTTGAACCGTTATGTTTTCAAGGTCAGGAATATGCTTGAATTTGAATGTACTCCTTGAAATATTTTTAATATTTGAAATGAAACAATCCCGTTGTCATATTTGTTTGTTGTCTCCTGGCATTTATAGTAACAATTTAGATGTGATGATAAGGAAAGTGCTTGAATTTTACTCTTAAGAAGCTGTACGAACCCTGTGTATATGTGATGGTCCTTCACCTGTACAGGTAGCCCTCCTGGATGTGAATGAAACTGAAGGAAAGAATTTAGTGGAAGCCCTCGAGAAAGAATACGGACTGGAGAAAACTCTGTTCCTGAACTGTGATGTTGAATCAGAGGAGCAGATTAAAGGTAACACACACACACACACGAGAAAAAAGTATGGAAGTGGGGGAGGAGGTGCTGAAGACTGGAAAACAGCTGGACTCGACATAAACAAGCCTAGAAACGCATGAAGCTAATCAATCCCACCAGGAACTCGCAGAGTTGTTTGTGATTTTTTTTTTATTCCGACCAAAAGTTCCAGTCAGCAGATGTTTGTTAAATTCTGGGAAGTTCCTAAACTCTGGGACTTTTTGTCTTGAATTTAAGCTGATCAGATGGCAGTAAATCTCATGACGAGAGCCGCACCTTAGTTTACTTTGAGGTGTACAGTTACATTAATTATAGTTTTAAGTGAGAGGAAATTATTTGCTGAGAATTTAAATGGTATTGTTGACAATAGGGAGAAGAAAAACACCCTGAGGCCTTAACGTGTTTGCAGTGAAGTTAAGGTTGTTAAGTTCAAGGTTTTTTAGGTATGTGTTCTGAACCGGATTATTTTGTGTGGGAAAGTGTGGTAAAGAAAATCGAATGTACAAGCAGTGTGCGGAAATCACACAAAACTGCAACCTCTTACAAAGTATACAGATATAGTTTGTTCATTTATTGTACATTTATTTGCATCATCAGAACGTTTTGTTGAATACACTGCTGATGCATATGACAAACAACTTGAACTTGATTGATGAAAATGGTGTCAGTTATTGCAAAAGATGTGAACTATTAGTCTCAAATAACTTTAATTGAATATAACATAGTCTACATTTCAGAAAGTTACTGTAGTTAATAATTATAATTTCATGTCAGTGAATTACTATTATCGATAAGCCTACCGATTATTTCCTGTATTAATTATTTGGTCTATAAAATGTCTGAAAATAGTGACATTTCCATGTCTTGTTTTGTCCAACAAACAGTCCAAAACCAAAATATATTCAGTTTACCATCAGAAGAGTAGAAAAAAACAGAAAATACTCACATTTGAGAAGCTGGAAAAGTGGATTTTTTTAATTCAAAATGACTTAAATGATTCATGGATTATTAAAATTCTTGCCGATTTAATTTTCAGGTGATCGACCAATTGATTAACTGACTAATTGTTGCAGCTCTACAATGAATGATACTACACTGAGGGCCATAATAAGGGAACTGGTTATGAAAAGTTAACTACTAAGTGTTTTTTCTTCTCTCAAGCTGCCTTTCAGAAAACCACAGAAACCTTTGGAGGAATCGACATCCTGTGCAACAATGCCGGCATCTTGAACGAGAGCGCGTGGGAGAAAACTGTCTCCATAAACCTGGTAAGAAGTTGAAAGAGTAACAAACTGCGTCTGGTTGGGATTATGCCCATTACTTATTGTACTCGGCTGCACCACTCCCACAAGGGAAGTGACACCACAACACCTTATATTTGCAGTGTTTCATGAATTACTGCTTGCACCACCGCAAGCAGAAACATTTACATTTCTTTCTTTTCAGCAGTTAAAAGTGAAGAAATTATTTGGCAACCTAACAGTTCAGTTCAGCGGGTTTTACCTTCAGCTTCCTCTGTTTCATTTCACAACATGTGGTACACAAAGGACGGCCTGCAGCAGCCGCTCAAGTGTTCATGGACTGATTCCTGCTGTCAACACCAAAAACAGCCGTGACTATTCTGTGTTGTAGGTGGGCGTTATCAGGGGGACTTACCTGGCTCTGGAGCACATGAGCAAGTTGAGTGGAGGTCGGGGAGGGGTCATCATCAACACTGCATCCATGGCAGGTAAAGCCGGCCATGTACTGCATATGTGTGTTTTTTTCTTTCCCAACAAAGGAAAACAGCATTCTTTGCATTCCTTAAGAAAGACTAGTACAGAGACATGTTTTCTTTGTTAATTTTGAGTCTGAAAAGAGTGAGCAGAGATATTATTGGCTTGTTAACTAATGAAAAAGGCATTTATGAAGGTTGTACAGGCAGTTCAACATGTGATTTTAACAGTGTGTGCTCTTGTTTGTGGAACAATAAAATTCTTTTCATTGACGCACTGTGCTTTTCAGACACATTAAATACTGTATTTGCAGTCTTGTGACACACAGTCGTGTCTCTATCATTAGCTGCTTTTGCAAGTTTAATTTGTCAGATGGAAAAATGATCTGTACACAGCAGATAATATGAATATGAATATGAATAAATAGCATTTAAAAGGTCAGGAACAGAAACATATGCTTCTTTACTTGCATAAGATGCTGAAATGGTGCAAAAAACATACAGAGAGTGTACATCTAATACAGCTAAAAGTAATACAAGTTCATAATTGAATGCAGTGCTAAAGATTTCTGTATTTGCCTTTATCTTGGCCCCATCTCTGCAGACCAATAGTAAGATTTAAACGCGTCACCGTCACAGGGAAATATAACAAATGTCACCCTACAGGCATCGGCCCTCTAGTAAGCTGCCCTGTCTATACGGCCACCAAGCACGGAGTGGTCGGCTTCACTCGAGCCATGGCGGTAAGGACGGTTTTCTTGGTTTACTTAAGTCCCTGATTTGGCACAGTACAGGCTGTTTATTGTTAATTGAATGAAAGCACAATAATCCAGGAGTGAGACAGATACACATGGCTTTTTCCTTTTAGTGCTTGTATTATACATCATGCCTCGGAACAGTTGAAGCTTAATTGTGTGTATGTGTGTGTGTGTGTGTGTGTGTGTGTGTGTGTGTGTGTGTCTGTTCATAGGCTGCCTCTACTGCATCAGGCTACGGTATACGGGTCAACGTCCTTTGCCCAAGTTTCGTCCAAACTGACCTCTTCGTCGCCAGTATGTCCAAACTGGGGCAATTCTCCCACCTGGCTCATACAAGCCAACAAATAATAGATAAGATTGGGATGTTACCGTGAGTCTTTGCTTATGTCCTTTACAACATTTTGCTCTGTGCTCCAGTAAATATTTCCTACTGTCTGTTCTGCAGCAGGTTAACGTTGGGTGCTGGTTTTTAGACCGTTCGATGACATAATGTTATACATGTTGTAGTACATTATCATGACCACGTGATACCGCGTATACATGCATATTCATCGAGGTCACTGTACCTTTTTGTTTCAGTGTATCTGAGGTAGCAGAGGGTCTCCTTGAGCTGGTGACAGATGAGACGAAGAACGGAGAGGCCCTCATAGTGTTCCCAAAAGGAAATAAATATATGACTTTTCCTTCACTCAGCTAGTAGCTCTTGGCCATGATGAACCACAACACCATCATGAAGAACCAACTGCCGGACTGAATCCTGAAATCAAAACGGCAATGTCTCTCAGTGCTTTAATGTGCAAAATATTAAAAAAATGCCTTAATTGCTTTGTGTACAACTATATTCAGCTAAAATATCTTTGTACATGGAAGGTCTAAGCTGATGACTTTCTGTATCTTCTACTGGTTTTCATTCATTTTGCTGGTAGTTTAACTAATGCTAAATTATAACCATTGCTTTTGCTAACTACAATAAACATGCACAAGTTTGTCTTCAGATATGTCAACATTTAACAGACCACTGGATTAATATATTCGGAGTTTTATTAGAACATTTGAAGGATTACTGTCACCTGATTTCAAATCCAGAAAATCCAGAATGTAATTTTGTGTAACGACCATTGGGTGTCACTATTCCATCCAATTACCCCAATTACCCCAATCCAATTATTTTATTTAATAATAGCATGCCATTTTGCACATAATATCATGTAATTGTAGTTTGTAGATAATAAATATATTCATAAATATTGCTATGGTTTGTTAAATGTTTCTTTCTACAACTTATCAAATCAGTTATCAGGAAAATGAACTCAACTCACTATGTATTTGTTTCTTTTTGCCTTTGAGGTTTTAAGTGCAAAATGTACGTAAAGGTATCAGCTGTTAAATATAGTGCAAAACATGGAGTAAAAATGACAATATTTGCTTCTGAAATATATTAGAGTAGAAGTTTAAAGTAGCATAAAATGGAAATACTCAAGTACTTCAAATACTTATTACAAATTTGTACTACTACAGTTCTTGAGTAAATGTACTTAGTTACTTTTCTCCACTGAAAACAACAGTTACAGTGCAGTTACAAAATACTGAGTAAAAATCAAAGGTACATTTGGCATTATGTAAACCATTATGTAAAGATGAAGAAAACTGCAATGTGTGAGTCAATTGCAAAAACAACAGATTTTATCAATCGAACGATGAATGACATTAAATCTTGTCACTGTAAGACATATTTGACAATAAAGAAAGTGGTGTCCTGAAGGATGCAGTTGGTACTATAATAAACAGCAGAGCGGAACAAGTAACATTGTACAAGCTAATGTGTGTGTGTTTGTCTCTGCATGTGTATATGCTTGTATATGTAAGTCATTGAATATGAAATTATCTATGTAAGATCCAAAATCAGCCTCTCCTTTGAGTTGTGATTTGCTCCTGAAATTGACAGCAATACGTACAATTACTGAAAATGTCCAAAAAAATGTATCATGAACAGCATCCTGAGACGTTTCACCCACTGTAATCCTGATAACAGGTGAAATAAGATGGAAATCTTCAAATATTATTAAAACATACCTGAGTGACTGAAAAACACTCACATTTTGATGATGATGATGATGATGATGATACATGTGTATTTGTGGTTGTATGCGACCCATATTTATTCCTGATAAATGTGTGCTTTCAAATTCAAATGTTTTATATTTGTTTTAGTATTTGAGATTAAACTTTTTTTCATTTTTTTTAATCTCTCTATTTCTTGCGTCACTGTTTGTGTATGTGAAGGATAGAGTTGGCATGTCATCAGCAAAGTGAGAAGCTGTGGCTATCAAGACATGTAGAAAAAAAAAAGACAAAGAAATTGTTCCTGGTTGAACAGTTATACGCAACACACATATTATACATAAAACTGTTGCCTCTGGCCCGCTTTACTCTCGAATTGTAAAAATCTAACCCACAGGAGGTAAAGTTTTGGACAACTCCTGCAACTAAGATAGCTGCCAAGAAGCTGAAGACTGAAAACTTTATCCCTTTCCCCCCTTTTTAACTTTTAATTCCACTGTGGAAACATATTATATAGCAACGTGTTCAGCTACTCCTGCTGACAAACACACATCAACAGGATGGCAACAGGAATGGGTGGACAGTAATGTGAGCAGTCCTCTGATACTGAATCAAATGAAAGAACCAGAGTGGGCAAAATCTCTGAACAGCTGAAATGTGAGGTTGACCTGTCTTCATATGCTGCCTGTTGAGGTGTGGTGTTGACATGACTCTGTTTTAAAAGGGCAGAAGCCTAAATAGATAAAACTACTGGTCTGGACTGCTTGTTGAAGCTGCACTATATTACGAGTGATTTGATCTACAGTCAGTTGCCAGTTTATTAGGTCCATCTAGCTAAAACTAATGCAGTCTAATACAACAGTCCTGCAATAAATCCTCCCTTCATGAAGGTTATAATGTTTAGCTTTTGTTGAAACTGTTTTAGAGAAGTGTTGATTCAACTGTATGGTCATTTTGGAGGCTGTAGTTTGTGGTGCTGTTGCTTTATACTGACATGGCATATGAGCATCAGGCATCAGTGTGCACTTTTACCCACAATCCTTTGCCTTTTGGGGTTGTCTGTGTAACTGCAAATGACTGAAATGGAGAGTTGGATAGAGGATTGCCAAGTTTCCATTTGTTTATTGACATATATCATGTGAGATTGTTTTTTTTAATGTGGGCTATAAATTACCTGAGCTATAAAAATCACGATAATAATCAGATCATTTAAGTGTTTAATTGGCGATTCAACTGATTATTTTTTAATATAATCAATATTTTATCACCAATTGGGGTGAGGCAGTTCATCACACATTAAAGCCAAACAAACGTTAAAGTCAGTTTTGATTACAGGAGTCAGTCAGAAGGCTTGGTTCTTCATGATGGTGTTGTGGTTTGTCATGGCCAGGAGCTACTACATCAGTACAGGAAAGGTCACGTATTTCTTTACGGTAGTTGTCACCGCGAGGGCCTCTCCGTTCTTCGTCTCATCTGTCACCAGCTGGAGGAGGCACTCGGCTACCTCAGACACACTGAAACAAAAAGGTACAGTGGTTTAACAGAATAAGCATGTAAACAATATAATACATAGTCATGATAATGTACTCTGACTTGTGTAACATAACGTGACTGAAGTCCATCATGTGATCTTTTTTATTTACCGTTTGAGACTGTAAATTACTTCTTTTTCATGTCTAAATGTGTGATTCCAGTAAAAAAAAAAACAATAAAAGTAAAAATTTAAAAACACGAGATTGTAAAAACCAACAATGCGATTATCAAACACAGAGGAATAAAATTAAAAGGAGATGGAAATTGTGAAGGCCTATTGAAAGCTGTCAGCAGAGTTGATATTGAGCATGTGAGAAATAAGCACTCTGTCAAAGAGAACTTAGAACTGGGTATTAGATTTTGGGGGTCTGATAGATTAAGAAAGTAAAAAGTAATGGGGCCCTGCCATTTAAGGATAGGTTCACAATTTTTGATTTACTTAAAGTTGCAGTCTAAAGATTTCAGTCCTGGTTGATTTGGTACAGCAAACGCTTGTTACTTGTTAGCTACTTTGTCTGGGAAAAGCAACTGGTGTATTTGTTTACAGTGCAGCCAAACAAACTCATATTGCTTTTGCATGTGGTCTGATTTCATGCTGCATAAGTAGTTTTCCACACAACAGCAGGGCACAGTAAAGTTAAAAATGAACTTTACTGTGCCCAGCTATTTAATAAAAAAAATTAAAAATGACCAAAAAAACAAAACAACGTAAATGTGTCGTTTTTGATGAACGATCGCAGTTAGCACTAATGACAAATGACAAATTAGATTGCGTCAGACCATAAACACTCTCAAAAATGGGGTTTGATTTCATGAAAATCTTAAGGATTATAACAAAAAAAAAAAAAAGACATGAGAAATTACTCACTTTAACAGCCCTTTGCATTCTGCAAGTTCTTTGGTTGCATCAGCCAGGTTTGAAAATTGTCCCAATCGGTGAAAAGTGTTGGAGAAGAGGTCAGTTTGGACAAAACCCGGGCAAAGGGCATTGAACCGAACACCGTAGCCTAAGGCGGTAGAAGCAGCCTAGTAACAGAAACACACATACACACAATTAGGGTTCAACTGCTCAGAGGCATAATGTAAAATACAGGCAGTAAAAGAAAAAGAAAGTTAAGCTGTTATTGTCTTTTCTTTGTCAATAAACTTTATTGTAAGAAAACCTTCCTTACCGCCATGGCTCGGGTGAAGCCGACCACTCCGTGCTTGCTGGCTGTATAGACGGGACAGCTGAGTAGTGGACCGAGACCTGTCTCAGTCAACAACAGTTTTCAAAATCCTGACTAATACGAATGAACAAAATCCCTGTCAAGATTTTTTTCTTTTCATGCAGCAATTTCCCTTTGAATATAATAACGTCGAGACCTGATGGCATTTGTTAAATCTCCCATCTGTGTGCTCTGGCTGTGAGATTTCATTTTCATTTGTTATTGCAAATGGAAATCTGGTGGATTTTTGACCTAATAACTCCAACCGCAGGGTCTCGTTGAAGAACTACATTTACAATGCTTTTTATGAAATAATACCGATATATAGTATAAACCTATGCACATCATATCAGAGATGAAAGCTCTTGCCCACTGCAGAGACCTGTGTTCAAACACCAGTAACAGTGTTTTCAGCTTTAAATTAAAAACTCTCCTGTTTCTCTGTGCCTTTGATTGATTTCAGTTGCCTTTATATGTCTAAATCTTTAATATAATTATAAGCAAGAGTGTGGGAAAAAATTGAAATCACAGATTATAATTCAAAATTAAAAAATACACAAAACTTAAACTGCTGCTTGTGCTTGAGGAGATACACAGAAAGGCCATTCCTGTTTATTTCACCTTTTTTAAATGAAGGCACACTACAATGCATTGTGGGACGAACCTGCCATGGATGCTGTGTTGACGATGACCCCTCCCCGACCTCCAGTCAACTTGCTCATGTGCTCCAGAGCGAGGTAGGTTACCCTGATAACACCCACCTTCATCACAGAATTGTTATTTTGGCATTGATTTTTACAGCATAACATGTCTCTTTCTGTCCTCCATTTAATAAACATGAGTTAACCTGCATCTGAGTGCACTCAGTAGGGACTGAGGAGTTCTGCCAGGTAAGGAAGTGTTAATTGTAGGTTTTGTAGGTAATAAGTAGACACTTATAGTCTGACAGGATGAGATTAGAGTATACATTCTTACAAGGTTTATGGAGACAGTTTTCTCCCACTCTCTCTCATCCAGGATGCCGGCATTGTTGCACAGGATGTCTATTCCGCCGAAGGTTTCTACAGTTTTCTGAAAGGCAGCTTAAAAGCAAAAAATAACACAGTTAGTTAACTTTTCATTTCGCAATCAAGTTGAGCTCCTCCTCTCAAACTGACTTTTTACATTGCTGCTTTTATGTTGTGTAATGCTGCTCATTAGACCTTAAAACAACTTGATGCAGTTTACCGCTGTGCCTTGCGTTTCATAACTCTGTACAACAGCTCACCTCTGTGTGACAGGTGAACACACTGTTGCACTACCATCTGTACATACTGTATATATTATTCACTGCTAGTTTTGCACACCTGTTCTTATTGCTCTTTTCTTATTTTCTTTTACTTTTATTTCCTCTTATTATTATTATTATTATAGTCAGAGACTTGTTCTGCTGATCTGCAATTCTGCTCTTTATTTTATATTTAAATTTTTTATTCCTTTCTTATTGATATTCTGCAGATCTGCAATTGTGCTTTTAATTTATGGTTATTCTTATTGTATTGTTGATTGTGCTGCTGCTGTAACAAAACAATTTCCCTCACTGGATCAATAAAGTACATCTATCTATCTATTACAGGAAATAAATATCATACTCATCACTGTGTTACTATATGGAAAAGTAGGCTGGTCCTCACTAGCAACAAGAAGAGAGCGACACACTATCATTTTTGTTTATAAAAGTGTCGTGTGTCTTATCTCTGTTCTTTTTCTCTCTGCTGTTCTCTGGTCTCAGTGGTCTCTTGATCTCAATGAGATTACCTGATTCAATAAAGGTTAGAATATAATGAAATGTAGACTCTATATGCATATACATTAGTGTGGGTGTTTCTAGGCCTAAGATTAAAACATCTGCTCAAGTAAATGCAGCCCAGTATCCCCAGGAATTACGTCCATATCGGGACGATTCCACACCTCACGATTTACATCCAGCCCCAACATAATCCGGGGTCTTGCAAAACTGTCCAGTCAGTGTTCTTGTCTGGTGATAGGGTTGGTAAATGAGACTGTGTGTGTGTGTGTGTGTGTGTGTGTGTGTGTGTGTTACCTTTGATCTGCTCCTCTGACTCAACATTACAGTTCAGGAACAGAGTTCTCTCTTGTCCGTACTGTTTGTCGAAAGCTTCCTTCAAACTCTTCCCTGCAGTTTCATTTGCATCCAGGAGGACTACCTGTACAGGTGAAGGTCTGTCAGACAGCCAGACAGGAAATCTCTGTCCTTCTCATTGGCTGCATTTTTTGACAGTTTCCAGAGACGGGCTAAAATGCAGTTGCAGCTGCCCAGTCTGCATGTTATTGACTTTTATGGTTGGACTTTGCTTTAGTGCAGCTCGAGTTTCAAATGGGCACAGAAAAACTGTAGACACAAGCTGTAGAAACTATATTATTCAAAAGGTAGTTGGTTTATCACATTTATATCACAAAAAGAAATACAGATAGGTACTCTAACCCATGTCTAAGCCATGATTAACTGCCAAACTTACAGTGTGTGTAATGTTTTAAAAGGATATGATGCAAAACAGAAAAGTATGAACTCTTGATCTCATTTTTTTGTATTTTGCGTTGTTGTAAACCTTTACAATTTAATGCAACTGTATACTCATTCATTACAAAATGGTTGACTCTTGTCACGCTTGTAATTTTCCTGTAAGGACGCACAATAAACATATACAAATAACCGCAAGGGCTGTGTTGCATAACTGGCTTTGCAAACTTTACCTTGGCACCGTTTTGCAGGAGTATCTCCGTCATTGCTTTTCCTATTCCCAGTGCTGCTCCGGTCACTACTGCAGTTTTACCATTTAATGCCATTTCAGATGTTCAGTAAGAAGAGAGGAGGTCAGCTGTAGGGTCCCTGCAGAAAATATAGAAATGCTGAATCGAGAGAAGATGGTGTTCTTTTATAGGGACACAGGAGAACCCACCAAGGTCACCATAACCTGCTGGCAAGGACGTTCATAGATTACACTGCACTGAGTTAAACATCAACCAGATTTTCAGTGGCTCTCCATTTTACTTGCGTTTCTTTTAAAAGAAAGCAAAACAAGTCTTTCTGTGGAGGCACGGAAATGAAACAGGTTACATTTTAGCACCCTATGCCTACCAGAGAGGACAAACTCAATACTGTCTGTTTATCTCAAGCTAAGTTACTGTAGCTCAGGCACTTGCAAACATGATACTGCATAGCTTTCTGGTTTAGCCACATTCCACCACACAAGTTGCATACTGTTGAAATGCTTTAGCTTAACCTACAGCAATATAGTTAGCCTAAAATTGACATTTGTGTCAGTGGCATGAAAAGAAAAGACAAAGTACCTCAAATTTCTACAGTACAGTGCTTGAGTAAATGTACTTAGTTACATCCCATCACTGCTTAATAGTATATGTAGTATAATTCATATACCTTTGGTTGGTTGAAATCCTCCAACTCTTCTCAACTCAAAAGCAGAACATCTAAAAAGGAGTAGAAGCAGTGCAAGAATCAAATTAATCGACTAAAATAATAATGAATTCCTTATTCTATCAGAACACCATATTTCCACATTTTCATGTCCCCCACGACAAAAGAAGAAATAAAGGAATTGAAATAGCGCCAAAAGAACTATAGACTCAAAAGAGGTACTGCAGCCAGTGCTGTTGGCCAGTCCTCGTTAGTATAGTGGACAGTATCTCCGCATGTCAGCAGAAGGCCAGTTGCGTATAGGTGTAGAGGACAATCTCTTGGCCAGAAGCCCATTTAGGACCTTATGATTTAGATATTAATGCTACTTTTACATGCTGCTACTGCTAAAAGGCGAATCAAATTTAATAACAATAACATTTTTTGTTATTTCTATAGCATAATTCATGCATAAAATGCAACACAATCTGCTTCACGTGAAAGCACAGAATCAAGAAACAGGCTGGCACCCTTTAAACAATTATGTAAACAAGATACTAATTTCCACATATTATGCTACAGTTTTACTTATGATAGGCCTACATTAAGGCACTACAATAGATGTGTTTTGTACAGACGTGTAAGTGTTAAACTGAGCATATGAATATAAATGTTTGATTATTTCATTTTCTATTCTACTTTCTACTATTACTAGCCCTATCAAGTAAAGACAGTTGCAGTAATGCTTTCAAGATATTTTATTGAAAAACACTGAATCTGAATTCTGAATAATTAAACACACAAAATCAAAACTGACATGCCTGAAAATATAATATATAAACCACATAAACAGTAAATGAAATATACAGTATATATACAGTATTTAGTCTGTCTATAAACATATATACAATATTTTATATTATTATATTATTTAAAAAATAATCTTTTTCAAAATGACAAAATGCCAAAAAAACATTCTCTGGTTTCAGCTTCTCAAATGTAGGACTGCTGCTTCTCTGTTTCATGTCATTGTAAACCGAATATCTTTTGGTTTTGGACTGTTAGTTAGACAAAACAAGACTGAAAACTAAAAAATAACTGGCAAATAAATGAAAACAATTGATTATCTACACACATAAATTAAAATGCAAGTAAGGATGTCCTGAGCTGATATACAGGCTCCAGATCTGGGCCAATCAAGGAATTTTGACTAATATAATCTAGGTAAAAGGCTATAAATGTGCAATGTGCAATAACCTTCTCTTTATTATAGCATTTTTTTCTTATTTGTACTTATTGTATTTTACACTTATACTTTATGTCTATTTATATTTCATTTATTTATTTCCTTTCTACTAGTACTTCTCTATACATGTGAGCGACTGTAACCGCATAATTTCCCCTGAGGGGATTCTCTGCAACCCATCTGTCCCTTTCACCCTCATAAAAGTCAGACTGCTGGAACTCCACCCAGGTCATCTCCTTGACCATGCCCTGAGCCTTGTACAGGGAAAATACTCTGGAGGGGCAGTAGATATATCTCTGCCCTCTCCTCTTGCACTCTGCCCCCCTCTGTTTGGCAGCCTCCAGCTACGGATGCTGCGCTGTCTGTCACTCAAACTTGAAAACAGGGTCTCCTTACTGTTATCCAAAAGGGGGAAACAGCGCCACCAAAAACCCGCTTGTGGCCAAAAATAAATTACATCCGTAGTGATAAGAACTACCATAAAGAATGAATAGGAAAAGTTAAGAGAGTTAAGCTCTACTATTCCCGGTCCTGCGTGGAAGATCGGGGTTCGATTCCCCGACGGGGAGTCCTTATTTTCTATGGTAGTACTTTTTTACTACAGTTTAGAAACATTGCTTTATCAATTGAATGAAAGAAGTCCAGCCTGAGCTTGAAGATGTGATTCTGGCCACATTCATACAAGGTTACATTTATCTATGTAACACATCAGCCGAGGAGTGCCTACAACTGATAAAGCATTTGAGTTATCCAGAAGCATGTGAGTTTAAGGCCCAAACGCACTGAAAGTGAAACTCTGCAGCAGCACTCGGGGCTGTCGCACCTTTGTCTTACAGTACTCTCTTATGTGCTGCTTGGTGGGATTAGTAAAGGAGATTCTGCAGAAGGTGTATGACATGGATCATCCAGTTCTCATTCATTATTGGACATGTCCTCTGGTGATCTGCCACTACGCCTCAGCTCATCCATCACAGATTTGCAGAAGGCCTTTTGTGTGTCAAAACATAAAAAATATATATGCATATAAAATAAAGAGCAGAATTGCAGATCTGCAGAACAAGTGTCTGAATATAATAATAATAATAAGAGGAAATAAAAGTAAAATAAAATAAAAGAGCAATTAGAACAGGTATGCAAAAATGGCAGTGAATAAACTGTATTTTTAAATGTGCATTGTTTTCTTTTGTATGCAACCTACTTTTGGAGGTAATTTCTTTTTTGAGAACTTAAAGAATAAAGTATGGAAGCTTTATATTACATTGATATGGTGCCACTCTGTTGTGTTGTGATTATTTATCTTTTAAATTAAACTTTACTTTTAAACACAGGAATGTAAGACACAGTAAGGTACTGTAATGTTAGTAATTCAAGTAGATATGAGTATATATCCTTACGTTTACCAAAAGGGAGAAACAGCGCCATCAAAATAACGCTAGTGGCCATAAATATATTACATCCGTAGTGATAAGGACTACAGCCGACTATTTATAGTTTTACGTCATGAGTGGTGAACATGGCCGTTTCCGTAGTGTAGTGGTTATCACGTTCGCCTCACACGCGAAAGGTCCCCGGTTCGAAACCGGGCGGAAACATTATTTTGACCATTTCAGATGTTTTAATATTCCGTATAACGTATGATTTCCAGGTTCATGTATTTTATCGGTGATAGAAATCGTTATACCACCAACAAAACAGCATTTTTAGTCAACCTTTACATCAACTTTAGATATAGTAGGCTACGAGGCATGTTAATGGAAGGTATGTTCCTGAAGGTGACACTTAGAAACAGTAGTGTCCATCCATCAATATCACACTCAAGTGTGAACTGTGCTTGAACTGTCACAGCACATGAGCATGAAATTTCAACAACGTTCCTGAATGCAACATTTTCATGTAGTTTCCGTAGTGTAGTGGTTATCACGTTCGCCTAACACGCGAAAGGTCCCCGGTTCGAGACCGGGCGGAAACAGTGTTTGCATTTTTTTTTGTGTACGATTCATCTTCATACTTTATCACACGTCAACTAAGCTAAACCAACGTCATATATAATTTACATGTGGCTTTCTGATGCTTCTTGGGCAGAATTGATAACTGTCCGGTATTGGTAGTCTGTGAAGCGGGAATTTCCGATGCGTTCCTGAACGCGGCCTTCAGGGGGAGTTTACACACACACACACACACACGTGTGTGTTGCTGCTGCCGTTTGGCGACATGTTGCAGCGCTGCGGTCTCAATAACTTCGTAACGACGCACTTCACTAACCTCTTCAACCGCCGGGGTAAGTGCTCGTGTCCAGCCTAACGTCAGCTCTCCTTTGAGACGCTAACGTTAGCATTAACGCCGGCTTTTGTGTTTTTGTAGCTTCGCAAACAGGTCCGCATGTTCGCCGTTAGCTAGCGCACAGCACTGCCGTTGACTGTCAAGCTGTTTCCGCGCACTAGTGTCATGGTAACTGCAGCATTTTTGGACTTTGAAAGAGAAGTTATGTTTGCACGTCGCCGCCATTTTGGTGTAGAATTGAAGCGCATAGAAGAGCGCTTCAGAGGAATGCTGCGTCCAGGTGCCTTTCGTAAAAACGAGACGTCGACGTCGACTCGGAAATAGTGTACTTTTTAAAACTTCATTTACAATTTTATGAAGTTTCAATAGTAGAACACAAAGCCAGGGGGAGATAGAAGTACATGTAACAAAATATGTATACTTGAAAATGAAATGGATATAAAATATAAATAAAGTAGTTTGAGTAAAACATAGGAAACAAAGGAACAGAGAAGATATACAATTTACGTGATCTTGATTGATACAGTGTTATTATTAGATATGACGTTATTAGATTGATTGATTGATGCATCAATGTGTACTCAAAAAGGTTTTAACTACTATATGTTATACAGTATATAGTGAGATACTTTAATCAATGGTCATCCTTATTACTAATTTCTTGTCAACTGACTTGTCTTTTAAGCCATAATCTCAGTATTTTTGGACTACATTGATTTTATGCAGGATATAAACATGCCAGATCTGTCCCCAGGAGCTGCTGTCACAGAATACCTTCATCCTGACGGCCTGTCTCATTTTCATCACAGAGACTAAACCCACTTACAGACACGTTTGTCTTCTTTACAAGTCATTTTCATTACTCCTGACCTGTTCCCACATGCCTTCACTACCCAGTTGATACCATGGTGAAGGCTGTGTACTACGTTACATTGCCTCAACTCGGCAGCTTTTATTTTCACTGTTTATAATGCGAAGTGACCCACTGAACCTAGATTTCCCCATTATTTGCACCTTTTTAGAAGCTTTAAAGTAAAAAAAAAAAATCCACTTACTATGACAGTATCATGTCTATATTGTGTATCAACTTATCCTAACATTTTAATGGAGCTTTATATTTCAACTCGGTGAAATATCCAGTAATGTATCAAAGAAAGTATTGGTAAAGAAAACGGTTTCGGTACCAAAACTCAGGTACCATATTGACAGTAATGTCTAAAAATTTTAAATAATACCCACCACCAAGGTCTTATGATAATGAAAATTAGTTTTTGTTTGCTATACAGAGATAATTTTCTTTAACATGTAATGTTACGATTATTTTCTGATTAATCGTTTAGTCTAGAAAATATCAGACAATTAAGAAAAATAGGCATCACAGTTGTCCAGAGTCCAAGGTGACGTCTTCATATTACTTGTTTAGGTAAGATATAAAACTTAAAAAAAGAAATCCTCACATTTGAGAAGCTGCAACAGGAGAATGATTGACAGTTTTGCTTATAAATGACTTCAACAATGAATAGGTTCTCAAAATTGTTGTTAACATGGTGAGAGGTAATTTTACTATTCAGTAAAGTTAAATGAATATTGGGATGTTCTCATTTACCGTGATATTTTGGCTACAATAATCGTAGCATGAAAATGTGATACCAGCACATAGTTACAATGAAGCATCAGAAATCTAGCGGGGTGATCCCACAGCTCCAATATTTCAAAGTTTTAGCCTTATAAACTCTACTGCTCTGTTTGGTAACTTAACTAACTCAAACTCCATGCTCTGTCTTTACACACAGTCTGAGAAGATGTCGCAGTGATGCAGTAACAGCACATGACGTCTACAGCTGAAAGACAGTCGCTGTGTTTCCTCTCCAAATAAGTCGACTACGAGTCTTTTTGGATCCAGTTCCTGAGATATTGTTCAGGACACAAAGAGAGGACGTGTTCTGAGGACTATCAACAGCTTCTGTCAGCTTTGGGATTTGGATGACAACATGGACGGCATTGGTGATTACATCTGGCAGCGCCGCATCCACCATGGAGTCAGGCATCAGAAAGGCACAGTCCCGTTCCCAGAGTCAGTTAAAATCGGTTTGGAGTTCAACGCGGCATTGGAAAGAAAGGAAAAGTTAGATCTGTCTCTGCTGACGAACGCTGTGATGCTGGAACTTTGTGACTTTGCCAAAACGGTGACTAAATCCGAGACATATTTCTTCTTCGAAATGCTGGAGTTCAACTTTGACCTCGGCGTGGACGTGAACAATGACATGCAATGCTATGACTACGCAAGACGCGTTCACAGTAAAATAAAGCTGCTGAAGGAACAAATCAAGATGAAACCTCGTAGATGGAAAGAAACCTTTCCACTACCAGACCAAAACACTATAATGGGGTCCACTGAGTCAGAGCAGTCAGGACGCTACTACCCTAAAAGGAACAAAATCGTGGACACTTCAGTCCTCACTGATGGCAGCAAGAACAGCCAGTCGTCAGAAAACCAGAAGACCGAGAGTAACGGAGCTGCGAGCAGTGCGTTCATTATAAAGAAACCAGGAGGAGTCCGATTAAAACTAACAGGTGATGTTTACCCTTTCTGTAAAGAGCTTGGTGTGACTCTGGTTGTTCGACCAGATGACACACCCAGAGAGAAACTAGACCCATGTCTGGTAACCAACGGTGTGATGATGGAACTGCTTGACTTTTCCAGAGTGCTTTGTGGAACACACACTCGGATAGTTAACGACTTGGTCAAGCAAAACTTTGGTCATGAGTTGGATAAAATGCAGTTCCGCATGCAAGTAACCAAGCTGATGGAGCGAAAATACGCCTGCATAACAGCCGAGGACAGGGACGCTTTCCGAAAGGAGCCTTTTAAAGTCCAGACCAATAAACGGGAACAGAATCGTAAAAAGAGAAAAAACCCTGACGCAGATTACCAAGAACTAGAAAGACTAACAATGGCCAGTAAGAGGAGGGAAACGTTGAGGCACAGGGACAGTGATGCGAAAGAAATTTGGCAGGCTAGTGACCTGTCATACATGTGTCCAGTTGATTTTGAGACAGAAATGCAGTCAGGTACGGAAGCCGGACCAGAAAAAATGAGTTGTTTGTCAGGAACATCTGCAGAAACGAAGTCGGCAGTGCCTCTGGATGTAAAGCAGGAAGAGGAGGAAGTCTTCGTCTCCCCAGTGCAGCCTCATAATAATGGCCACGACTCTCATTTGTTTAACCTTCATCCAAAGAACATGTCTCTAAAAGCAATCTGGGATCTTTTTTCTGAGGATAAAAATGAGAACGTAAATGTAAAAACACACAAACAGAAGCTGTGGATGAGACGGGCTACGCGCTCAAAACAAATCCTGAAGTCTAGCAGAGTGAACGACATGTTTGCCCACTGCAGAGGGATAGGTTTAGACTTTAATGTTGGTTCAGGCAACAAACAGAACGTGGATCTGCAACTACTCACCAACCGCGTGTTGTGGGAGGTTTATAAATTTGCAACTGCGATGACAAAAAGTTTACGCAGTTTCTTATTTGACATTCTGGACAACAACTTTAAACTTGTCCTCCAAGATGAACTGCATCAGCGCAATTTTATATTTTACATCACAACAAAAGAAAAGATTCTTCAGAACCACCCTGCTAGACAGAAAATGGAGTTTCTCAGCAGTCCCTTTCAGTTCCCTGAAATTTACAACATGGTTGATGTGACCAGTGATATTCAAACTGGGCAGGAAGCTGAGACGGAGCAGCAGACAAACTGGGATTCAACAGCCTCGGCTACAAGCCAGCAGGAAGATGTGGAGCCACATCCGTTCTGTAAAAAGTTAGGTCTCAACCTGTGGTTGAGAGAAGAACGTCCAGCGAGCCAGAAGCTTGATTTGACCGTCCTGACCACGGGCGCTGTGCTCGAAATATTCAGCATTGTCAGGGAGCTGTGTGGAGTAGTCCGTGAGACAGTTAATGACGTCCTTGAGCACAATTTTGATCTTGATCTGCAAAGTGGTGCAACCAAGGCCGCACAGGTGATCCAGAGATGGTATGTGACACAGAAAAGCTTGATGAAACGGCAAACCACATCACCAAAGATAAATAGGTGGTTAAACATGGTTGTCCCACTGAACGGTCACTCACAGCCCGGTCCACAACCACCAACGAGCAACGGTCTGGAGGATCTGGATACAGAAGACTTAAAGCCAGGCAGAGAAATGGCGGCTTTCAATGGAAATGTGCGACAGGTGAAAAGTGTCAACAGCTATCACATCTGCAAAGAAATAGGATTGGACCTTGATGTCGGCTCTAAATCAGAAGCAAAAACAAAACTAGATTTGCGAGTGCTGACAAGGGGAGTCCTCTTTGAGGTGCACCAGTATGTAGGACAAAACTGCCACCGATATGTTCCCGCTTTGTACGAGATTCTGGAGTACAACTTTGATCTGAGCTCTCAGAGCCATCGCAAGGTGGAGTTTGCCTGGTCCATTGCATCTCAGGTGATAGCCATAGCAGGAAAAAACAGCAGAAAGGGAGATTATCTGAACAAAGTGTTTGAGTTGCCCTTCGAGGTCTCCGAGTCCTCACAGATCATCTGCAAAGAGGAGCCAGAGGACGGCTTCGGTGAGCTGGACCTTCATGATAACTCGGACATCATGTTTGTCCGAGAACTAAAGCCTGTTGACATAGAAGTCGAGATTGATTAGAAGTAGAAAATCGGTGTTCAGATTAGGGCTGCAACTACTGGTCACAGTCATTATTTTCTCAAATAATTACTGAATCATTTGGTCTGTAAAGTGCCAGAAAATAGTGACAAATCACACATTTTCACGATCACAGCTTTCCTAAAACTGAAGGTGATGTCTTCAAATCAGTAGACTGTCCAACCAGCAGTCTAAATCCTAAAGATAATCAGTTTACTATCACTTAAGACAAAGAAAATATATTGTCAAATATTGACATTTGAGAAGCTGGAACTAGATCATGTTTGGAATTTTTGCGTGAAAAGTGACTTAAACAATTAATCCATTAGCAAAATAGTTCCCTATTAATTGTCTGTTACCTTTTTAAAGTTGAATCAACGTCCTCTCTGAAACAGTTTATAACCTTCATGAAGTTAGGATTTATTGAAAAGCAGTTGCATTCATCTACATTGGTTTTAGCTAGTTGTACCTAATAATAAACTAACAACTGAATGTAAATATTTGATTATCACTTCTGACTAGGAAAGATTCAGTCAGATGCCTCTTTAATTCAGTTCCTACTCAGGTGGTTGAACGTGTTTTCTCCAACCCAAATTCTTTATGGTTAATTAATGGTAAATATTAGGCACTCTGTCATCTGGATCTGGCTGCGTTTCTTTCGTTCTATTCAAGTTTGCAAACAACAAAACTGTTCACCACAGCTAACACCTGGTAACGAGTAGGATAGACACAGCTGGTCACTCTGCTGAGTTTCAGCTTGTTAAACCTCCGGCTGTCTGTGATCACCTATTCAATATTTTATTACACCCAAATTCACAATATAGTTGCTCCCATTTACATGTATATTTTCTGCTTCTGGAACCAGTAAAAAAAACAATAGTATTAACGAGCTGCAGTTGAATCAGTACCTGTTACCAGACCGGCATTCGGCTTTATGATCAGGAGTCACGGCGTGACGAAGAAAGCTGTGCTGTGTGATCGACTGTATTGACATTTAAAATGAGTGACCCTAGAAGGTCATATAGGATTATTTTCAGTGTCGATGAATCTACAGATTATTTCTATTTTGTCTTTAAAATGTCAGAAGATAGTGAAAAATACCTGTGACAATTTCCTACAAGGTGATGTATTCAAATAGCTTAATTCGAACAACAAAGATATTCAGTTTACAATGATATAAAACAAAAACATCAGATACATTTGAAAAGCTGGAACCACCAAACGTTTGACAAATGACCAAAATTATTTAGTGATTATCGAAAGAATTGTAGGTTAATTTCTGTCTACCAGGTAATTGATTAATCGACTAATCTTTGCAGCTGAAACAGCAGGCGACAAAACGTCTTTACTTAACTGCCACACAGCCCACCTCAGGCATCCATCATTTTGAAAAAGAAAAACAAACTGCATTTATACATTTTTCTGGCTTAATGTGGGTTATACATTATTCAGGAAATACAGATAGACAGCATGCAGCAGTACTGTAATTAAGTAAAATACAGACACAAAGCATCTGTTAATCTAAGTATGTTTGTAAAACATGAAAAATGTGGCCAAAGCAAGTCAACTGTATTAGAAATGTGTCGCTCTGTGGACATTGAAACCGAGACATGGCCAGAAACCATGAGATTATAAGCTCTTAAAAACACTTTGGTCAGTAGACATACACAGTAACTTCAGCTGGGCCAAAGGGTCTATTTTCTTTCTGCCTTGGTGCCTCAAATAACTCATCTCACTTTTATCTTCCCACATGCGACACACAAACGCACACATCAGCGGTCATTAATCGAGCCAATAACTGTAGTGAGGGCAGTGAGCGGCTCACTAGAAGCTTTTTGATTGGCCGGATGTGACGAGGTTAAAGGTCGCTGTATCCTTGTTTTGTTGATGTTTGTACTTTGTGAAGAGGTGGAAGTTCCTGTCAAACGAATGCCAGTCATTTTGTGGCTAATTTGTATTTTCAATGCAATCCAAACATCCATGTGGATAAAAACATATTTTTCCGCCTTGAATGTACTTTTAAAAAAAATTATTATTCTGTTGTTTCTTTCTACTGCAAATTAAAGTGTCTTTAATCTTCATTATGTCTGTTTCAGATTTTATTTTTCTAATTTCAGCTTTCTGTCCAAACACAGCATGTATCAGAATCTAAAGCAACAGAGTACAAACCCAATCCAGAGGTAAAATGTTACTTTTTATTGCACTGTATTTATGAAACATCTGTAGTTAAGTTATTTTTCAAAACTTGATGCATTGTTCAGTGTAAAATATCAAGTAATTCTAGTCTGGAATTAAATCCTTATGGTGTATTTTCTTATTTAAACAAGGAAGATTTCAACCACTTTTCAACACAAATCAACTTGTTTCAGGAGTGATTTAAAATGGACTTTTTCATCATTTCACACTACTTTATATACAGTTAGCTACTTTTAACTACTTTGTATACAGTTAGCTAGTTTAGTCCAGTGGTTCCCAACCTAGGGGTTGGGCCTCTCCAAAGGGGTCATCAGGTAAATCTGAGGGGTCGTGAGATGATTACTGGGAGAGGAAAGAAGAAAAAACAAGTTCTAAAAAATCTGTTCTGCTTTTTGTGAAATGTTGGATCATTTTACCTCTTATACCTCAAACTGTTTTAAATGAAACCATGTGAGACGTTTAGAGGTGAAATGTCTCTGGACGAGGAGACTACACACTGATTTATTGTAAGAGGTCACAAGTCAAAAAGGTTGGAAACCACTGGTTTAATATTGAACCATGTATTTTACAAGTTTATCACATTTGTAAAATCTTAATCTGCAATGTAACTGGTAACTTCAGCTATCAGATAAATGTAGTGGAATTAAAAAAAAAAAAAAAACTTTCTCTGAATTGAGGTGTTTCATCTTGTTTTCATGCGGGTCTCAAAACTAACAACAGAAAAGAATACGACCATGTAGTCAGTAATAAAAACAGAAAAGAGCTACAACCTTAGAAGAGACACTATCATGAGTAAAAATATCAAAGTAGTAGAGTAGAAGTATAAAGTGGCATCAAAGTACCTCAAAATTGTACTTATGTACAGTACTTGAGTAAATGATAATTAGTGGCTTATTGCAATTGATTACATAACTAATACTGTACATTTAAACCACGATGAGCTGAAGTCAATTTACATTTAAATGATTCAGTTCAAATAGTAAAAATAATTAAATGAGACTCTAATTATGAGCCAGTTAATAATTACATTTCATTAGTCTGCCTTCATTGATGTTTAAATACATTATTACATAATTTAGCGTTGTACTTTTTTGTCATTACCTTCCCATCATGCTCTCTGTCACGACTCATTTGTCGCCTGCAGGCTGCAGCGGGATGATTAAAGTCTCAGTTTGTACCAAATCAAACAGGTGTCACTAATTTAGTGAGAAACTGACATCAGATTAGAGAACATGAAGCTGCGTCTGATTCTTATCAAATAAACTGGATCTGTTTCTGTTCAGTGTCCACTAGATGGAGCCAGAGTCGTCCTTTCCCGACTGAAGGGACAGACTGAATGACGAGAGTTCTGATCTGGTCATTAAAACGGTTCACTGCTTCAATTCATTACAGTTATTTGGTTAAAGTGTACAGAAACGCCCACTGAACACAGCATCGCTTTAAATGACCTTCTGGAAATTTCAAAGAGGTGAATTTGACCACATAAATCCAGAGAAATGGTTTGAAAATAAGTGAAATATTCCTTAATAAATTCCTTAAATTTTGTGGTATTTAAATGCCCCCATTAAGTACTCAGTATAGTGTTTAGACTTAGTTATTCAGGTGCTTCTAAGATTAAAGCCCATATGTGGATGCCAGATCTGGCTCTGTTTTGTGCTACTTTTTACTTCTACTCCTCCACATTTTAAATATTGAACTTTTTACTTCATTTATCTGACAGCTGTAGCTACTAATTACTTTTCAGATTAAGACTTTACATGAAAAAGACATTGTTCTACATAATAATCTTATAATATCCAATATGGTAATATATATTAAAACAGTGGTTCCCAACCTTTTGTGCTGTTGTGCTGCTGAGTATCTGCAGGTCTTGAAAATTCACTTCCTGGGGGGATAAAAGCCTTAGAGGTTATTTAAAATGTCTTAAATTTAATTTACAGGTCTTGAAAATTGTTTATTACCTGCTGTAGATGGTAACATTAGTTATGATCTTTCTGCAGGCTGACGGGAGACGTTACACACCTATAAACTAAAGGTGGGATTGTTGTGACCGTGGACTGTGCTGCAGGAGGCGGGTTAATCCTTTTTTTTTTTTTGCAGCGTTTCAGTCGGCACCATCAGACCTGCAGCAAACACTCACTACTGCAGCTACAGCAGCAGGGAAGTGAAGATTTTGTTAGATATTGTTATATACAGCTTGGAAGTAACAAAAAATGTGATCTAAATGTTAATAACTGTTTAATAAATAATAGTACTTGTAGGCCTTATTGTCCGTGCTGGTTTTCCATCATTCTTTGACCAGTATCATCGTGAAAAGGGTATTAAATTGTAGTCTATGTGGTATTACAAAAGTCTTAAATTTAATTTGATAAATGTGCAGAAACCTTGAAAAACACCAATGTGTTATTGTGTCTCCTCGTCATGTTTCAGACGTCTCTGAGCTGTTATCAGTTCCACCAAGGAGACATTTCACCTCTAAACTTCTCACATGCTTTCATTTCAATTACTGTTCAAAGCCGAAACAGGCAAAACTCTTAAACACAGATTTGTGTATCAGAACTTTGTTTTTTCTTCTTTCCCATTAATCGTCTCACGACCCCTCAGATTTATCTGGTGACCCTTTGGAGGGGCCCGACCCCTGGCTTGGGAACCAAACTGTATATAAACTAGTTAAAATTAGCTTAACTAATAATGTCAGATATATCAGTCACAGGAGACATTTTACTGCAGAACCAGTACTTTTACTTTGATGCTTTAAGTACATTTTGCTGATAATACTTCTGTACTTTTACTTGAGTAGGATTTTGCATGCAGAACCTTGACTTGAGTATTTTTATGTTGGTACTTTTTCTTAAATGAAGGATCTAAATTCTTCTTCCACCATTTTTACAAATTGTATTCTTACAGTCACCCATTCAGCAAGTTACTATTATTATTTTTGACTTATTGCTTTTCACCTTCCCCTGAGTCTATAACACAGTTTGTTTCTCTGTGATGGAGCTTGTGTTTCCTCACAGTTTCTAACGAGCCTTAAAGGAGTTTGTTCCTCTTGTATCGCTGCCTCTCTCCCTCTGTTTTTCTCTCTTTCCCTCCATCCAGGCCTTAATTCAGTCTGTTTTATTGGCAGGATGTTAACTTCAGCAGTGCAACCGAAGCCCTGAAACACAGGGGAGTGTATTAAAGAGAAGCCAAATCACAGTAAATACCTGCCTCTCTCTGTCTCCCTACTCACTGTGAGTCAGCCCACTCAGACTGGCAGAGTGCTGCCCTTGTTATCCCTCTTCACACACACACACACACACACACACACAGAAGTGACAAACCTCGGCAGGATGAGATGGAGAGGAACTGCAGCGAGACACAAACCAGTGACAGGGAGGAGCAGTGAAATGGTCAGCCAGACCGAATCAACACTTCTTTTATTCATAAAAGAAAACATTCATTTTTAAGCACCTTTTGAATTTAAAAAACCTGAACTGAAAAGCCACGAGTTAAAAAACAAAACCACTTAAATGTATAATCTCATTACGGCACCTGCTGCACTTCTTCTTCTTCTTGTTTTATTTCCTGCATCAGAATATCGCTGTCACCCTCCGTTACATGCCTCCACTTCACCAGAAAGACCTAAAAATAAAGGATAGAAATAGTGTGTAGACAGAGGAGATCCATGGGTATAACATCACTCTCATATTACTGTAGGTGGGAAGCTGCAATGAAATGCAATGAAGTTTCTGCCACCAGAAAAGTTCCTGGTGCTCTTTCTTTAGACTGAAATATCTAAAGAAATACTGGATGGATTGCCGTGACATTTTGTAAAGATATTCATGGTCCCCAGAGGATGAATCCTTCTGACTTTGATGAGCCTCTGACTTTTCCTCTAGCACCAACATAATACATTATCCTCAACATAATAATAATATCTCAACATCTACTAGATGAATTGTTATGTTCTCTCATTCCCACTACTACATTCTTGTATTTTTTGTGTGTATACACATACATATACACGTATATGTATATGTAACATTAGATCTCCCTTATAAATATAATTCTGTTTCTGTTCTCTGTGTTCAGCGTGGAGGAGGCTACAACTGCACTGCATTGTGCAATCCTGTATTGTATAATGACAATAAAGCTGAAGCTTGACTCAACTAAGATGGTAAACATGTTAGCATTTAGCTCAAAGCATCTCTGCCTCACAGAGCCACTAGCATGGCTGTAGACTCTAAAGCTGTGTCTCAATTCGCAATTTGTTCTTCCGTTCTTCCACTTGCTATTTTGAGTGCATAAGTGCGTTCAGACTGACAGTTATGGCAAAATGCAGTGTACTATGAGTACCCGGATGATGTACTCATAACGGTCAGAAAGTTGAGTGTAGAAAGACGCGCACTTCTCACCCTCAATGGTCGCCATCTTGGCTACGTGGCAGAAGGGGATGGAGCACCAACGTATGAAAATGGCGGCTGCGGTTGCTACAGTGAACACATCACTGAAAGTAAAAGTTCAGTGTTCATTTTTAATAAAATTTAATTGAAGTCAAGTGAGCAAACGAGCCGGCAGACATTTTGGAGGGCGACAATTGTAGTCAAATGTTGGAGGTAATGCTCTGATCAGTTACAACTCGCCATTAAAAAGAAGAAGAAGAAACAGTCAAATGTTGCTATCGTCATTTCCGGTAAACGAACAACGGCTGTGTTCGATTTGAGACAACACTATCCTGTCAAAATTCATGCACTACGCAGTACATAGTGTACACAGTGTACACAGTGTCCTGCATGGAAGTGTACTAACAGAAGTATCCGAACTGAGACACAGCAAGAGTCTTTGTTGGAAATTCTCATAAAACTTGTGCAACATTAGGTTGGAAAAGTTTCCCCAATGCCCCATTTAGAGGAGATACATTACTGTCACAGAGAAAAATAAATCATGAAGAAGTCCTGGTTATAATGACACGACCTCACCTCACCTCACCTGTATGACCACTACGTGTGTGTGTGTGTGTGTGTGTGTGTGTGTGTGTGTGAGTTGGTGATATCGGTGCAGAGAAATGTTTTGATGTACAGTACAAACTGACACACAGAAAACTCGACTCCCCAGGCACCGACACACTCAGCCCCCCGAGTGCCTCATCTGCACTGACATATGGACACACACACACACACACACACACACACACACACACACACACACACACACACACACACACCACCTCTCCAGCTCCCTACAGCTGCTCTCCCACACATCTCCCACTCATTTTCACCCTGATTCATAATCTGCTCAGAGACTCTCTGGACTCACCGCAGAGCTCTGACATAATCCAGTGAGACCAATGTCTGTCACTGCAGCACGTCCAAATATTTAAAAAACCTTTATTCACTCAGGGATGGAGGCTGCAGAGCTCACTACTACCTGCACGCAGAGCTCATGGGATGTAGGAGTTTTACCCCACCACGTCTGCATTTCACTCAGATTTACAGACTTAAATCCTGAGAATTATCTCAAGATGTGAATGAAAGGCAACATGTGCTTTATTGCCCGATCCCAGTTTACAGCAACAAGCCACCAACAGCCAATCAAAAGCCAGACGAGCCTCCTGAATTTGCTTCCAAAATGCTATCAAAGCTTTCATTCATCTTTTTCACTTCATCCTCTGTGATTCTTGACTCGGGGGAGAAGGGGAGAAAAAGTGTAGAAAAGCCAATAAGGAATCCTTGCAAAAACAACACAGAACATGAGGATTTGCAAAAAGAAAGACTTCTGTATGTTATTTGTGTTGCAATTTCTCTTTGACAGATTAACAATGGAGGAAGAAGTATTCACATCCTTTCCTTAAATAAAAGTAGCAATGGCACAATTTAAATTGCAAGTAAAAGTCCTGCATTCACAATCACACGTTTACTTCAGGTATAGTATCACCTGACTGCTGGAGATCATTTTAATTATTTTATATATTGTGGAACAGTTTAATCTACAGTGATGCATCATAATTTACAAGATGATCATGTGTTTTGTGATCTAAAATCTTAAACTTCAAGTAACCAGTACAGCTGTCAGATAAAGGTAGTGGAGTAAAAAACACAATATTTCCCTCTGAAATGTGGTGGAGTAGAAGTATAACGAAGCATAAAAAGTACAGTACTTGAGTCAATGTACTTTTCAGCACTGCAGACTACAGTCGTGGCAGATTTGGCTTTGGATTAAGAACACAGATGACCACTGGAGTTAAATCACAGGACTCACACTGGTCCACTGAGAAAAGGGCTTTGTAATATCTATACTGACAAGAAAAGAGTGTAGCAGAAGAGACGGCTTCATTTCCTCGATCACCAACATGGTGAGTAGCCTGTAAGGAGTCAGAGTCTGTCATGGCATCCCGACAATATTCCTATAAATGATCAGATCATCTTTTCAGAGAGAGGAACTACAGAAAGAAGGAAAAACACAGCTGAGTCGAATGTTTTTCATCTGATGCTTCAGCTCATTAAATCTGTATTTTAGTGTCCTCAGGCTGCTAGTTACTGTGGTTATGGCTAGTTGGCTGATGTTTTTCTCCCGTTTTAGATCGGCGACTTCATCGGCTTTGTTGTCGTCACTCCAGCCGGACTGCAGGCAAAACAGAGAGAAAAAAATAAAAGAAGAAGAAAATCTTTCATGTGGGGATCAGAGTTAAAGACGCAGTCCAACATTCTGTGAAATCCGCTTGTTGGCCGTCTGCCCCGGAGCCAGATGAGAAGATGGATGTCAGCTTCATCTCTGCGCGTGGTAGAAAGATAGGCTGCGTAGGATGTGTTTAGCCTAGCTTAGCACGGTGACTGGAAGCAGGGGGAAACTGCTAGCCTAGCTCCATCAAAAGAGTAAAAAATACACCTCCCAACAACTCCAAAGCTGTCTGAGTTACATGTTGTATCTTGTTTGTTGATTAATGAGGTAACTGAAGTCATGTGTGAGCTAAAAGGGCTAAAAGTGTACAATATGTCTCTGTGAAAAGGTTGCCCTGTTCCCCAACAGTAAGGGTGGTTTTGGGTGTTAAATAGACCATTTCTTCATGATGTTTTGTTGTTGTATCATGTTTAACTCAGCATGGACCAGTTCAGCTCAGTCTGGACCAGTGTCACTCAGCATGGACCAGTTCAACTCAGTCTGGACCGGTGTCACTCAGTATAGATTGCTTTAACTCAGTGTGGACCACTTAAACTGTGTTTGGACCAGTTTAACTCTGCATGGACCGGTTTAACTAAGTTGAGACCACTTTAACTTGGCGTGGACCAGTTCAGCTCAGTATGGACCAGTTTGGACCTGTATGGATGAATTTGTCTCCATATGTACCAGTTCATCTTAATTTAGACCAGTTTAACTGAGTGTACCAGTACCAGCTGATCCTAACATAGACCAGTTTGAATCAGTGTGGACCAGTTTAACTGGGGCTGAACCAGTTCACTCAGTGAGGCTCACTTTAGTTGATTCATTGTGAAATAGGTCTGATGTGTCTGTGAGCAGCCCATCAACAAGAGGGAGGGAATGGGAAGCTGTTGTCATGGAGACAGAGTTTTGGCAAAGTGTGTGTTTGAATGAATGAGACACAAAGAGAGCAGGAAGTTGCAGTCAGTTGGATTTTTTCATTTATGTTCGCGAGGCTTTCAGTCTTTCCACTTCCCTTTTCCTTTTCTTCACTCTCCTTCTCTCTCCTTCTGTGTTTCCTTTCCTCGATTCTCCTCTCGTCCTCTTTTCTCTCCTTCGGTCTCCTCAAGTTTCATCTCCTTTCCTTTTCCCTCCTCTCCTTCCCTCTCCTCGTTTGTTTCCTTTCCTTTCCTCTCATCTCATCTCCTCTCTGGTTTTCTCTCTTTTGTCTCCTCTGTTGCTTCATCTCCTCACTTGTCTCCTCTCTTGACTCCTCTCCTCTCTTGTCTCCTCTCCTCTGTTGTTTCCTCTCCTCTCTTGTCTCCTCTCCTTCTGTTATATAAATCCTCCTGTCTTATGGAGGCGTCTTATATAAGCACTGAGGCTTAATTCCTCTCTATTGAGACCACGGCCTTTCTGTACTGTGTGTGTGTGTGTGTCTCTGTCACTTTCTCAAACACACACTTACCTGTTTCCTACTTTCTTTCAGTCTCTTGGTTGTTGCCTCCTCTCTCCTCCCTTTGTCCTTATCTCCTCACTGCTTTCCTCTATCCTCCTCTCCTTACCTTCCTTTCCTTTCTTCTGTTTCCATTCCTTTTTCCCTCTCACATCCTTCCCTCCTCTTGCCTTACCCTCCTCCTTTTTCTTTTTCTTATTCTCCTCTCATCCTGTCCTTTCTTATTTTTCACCTATCTTCTCCTCTTTCCTTTCCTT